>MRSU01005045.1:0-31829 GCA_008369845.1 Trichomonas gallinae | reverse complement strand
TCCCGCGAAGTTCAGACAGCCGTCCGTCTTGTTCTTCCAGGCGATCTTGCCAAGCACGCCGTCTCAGAAGGTGGCAAGGCCGTCGCTAAGTTCAACGCTGAATAAATTATTGTTTAGAGTTTGTTTAATTAATCTTTTTTGCTTAATCATCAATTATTTCTAACAATTAAAAAATTTGAAAACAAAATCGATTTTATTTTGAAGTACATAGAGATTTACATGAGCTCTAATTATATTTCAAATAATTTCGGTTTTTAATCTAAAAAATGGCGTTTGTAAAGTGTCAAAAAATCACTTCACATTTTAATTTGCCAAAAAAAGATGAATGATTAAGACAAGTGGAGAATATATCATATGCATCTTTAGAACTTGTATATTTATGATCGAGATATAAAACGTCATAATATTAAACACAGAATCTAATCCGCTTCATTGTCAAAAAATTTCTATGTATCACATCAGATCAATTTTTGAGCTTATTCAAATGACTTTAAACGACTCGGAATAATACCTATTATTAAGAACATCCTATTATATATAACTATCGATGAAATAATTCCAAATCACATCTTCACTCCCGTTCAAAACTGATTTCAATTGTTATTTGAATGAATAAACCTTACAACTATAAAAATGATATAAATATTGAAAATATGAATGAAATAAAGTATAATTTTTCAATAAAACAATGAAATATTTTATGAAAAATTAATATGATGGACAATGAATATAAATTTGGTGAGAAATGTAATGAAAAACAAAAAATATGAAAATATATGATAACAACTTTGACCAAAAACGAAAGAATTTTTTTTCCGATTTTCCTGTCACTTTTCCAACAATGAAGCATCCAGCGCTAAATCAGCGCTCAAACACTGTGACGTTGAAAGCTGTCCTTCTTGGCGAGAGCAAAGTCGGGAAGACTTCGCTGTGCTCCAGGTATGTCAGTGGAGAATGGGATTCTAACACTGCTGCCACGATATCCGCTTCATGTTTCAATAAGGATTTGACTATTGACGACACAAAAGTTAAATTCTACATATGGGATACTGCTGGACAAGAACAGTTTAGATCAATTTCGCCAATTTATTACAGATCAGCACATGTCGCGATTTTAGTTTTTGATTTAACTTCGATTCCAACTATAGACGTAGCAAACTTTTGGGTGAACGAACTAAAAACGAATGGACCGCCTGAAGTGCCATTAATTGCAATAGGAAATAAATCGGATTTAAGGATGTTAAGAATGATTCAAAATGCGGATGCTAAGTCATTCGCTAGCAATATACACGCGGAATATTTCGAGTGCTCAGCTCTATCTGGTGATAATGTAGAAGAAGCATTTGAAACTGCAGCTGCAGCTGCTCTGAAGTATTTTAGAGAGCAGAAAGAGATGCAAACACAAATTGGACAGACACAAGTTGTCCGTCCACAGCCACAAGCGGAACAACCTCAAGAACAAGGTTGCTCTTGCTAAATTTTAGTATTTTTTTATTAAATAAACTTTCTTGTTTAAAAAATCAGGCTTGTCCGCTCTTTACGCATCAAATCTATTCAAATAATCATCAAATTTCCTAAAAATGCAATTTTCTTATTAAATTACAACATTTTGGCGAAATTTCATCGAATTTGCATTATTTACAAACTTTCACAATGAATTCCAAGCTTTTAATTGCTTGAATTCCGATATTCTTCAATTTTGATATAAAATCTAAAAAACTCAATTTTCAAGTGTGTTTTTTTTTAGTATACAAGTAGTGTATGATAATTTTGTTATATTTTGTTATACAATCCTTAATTTAACAATCTTGAATTATTTTTACTAAAAAACAAAAACAAATTAAACAATAGCACCTTTGACTGCCTGTACTGACTGCAGAAGCTGGTTAAGTTCTGGCGGAATGTTTTCGAGAGAACAATTTTTATCTTTCTCGTTAATTTCCGCGATAACTTGTACACTTCTAAGTTTCTCGGAAGCAGCAGCCAACTGATGTGATATATCATTGAGCTCCTTCCTCAATGCTGCGTTTTCATCGATTATAGCGTTAAGTTCTATTTTCGCTTGCTCGTTTTCATCATTCAAGTCTTCGATCAAGCCCTGTTTGAAATGGATGACTTCTGTCAGCATCTGCTGAGTGTTCTGTATATTGTTAACCTCTGAGATCTGGTTGGAATACGTTTTAAGCAAGTTCTGTATTTCTATCTTCATTTCTTTTCTGTCCCTCTTCACGGCCTCTAATTCTAAGGTTTGCTCATCGAGAGCTTTCTTAGTTATGTTGTACTTCGCTGTGAACATGTTCTCTGTCTCCGCCTGTATGCGCTGGGCCTCGTCAAGTCGCGCTCTCGTTTCGTTATATTCGGCTTTTAACTGAACATTCTTCTCGAGCAAAACATCTACTTGATGCTCAGTTTCCTTTCTCTGGTCGAGCATTGCCTTGAGTTCGTACTCTAGTTTAGCATTTTTGGCGTTGATAGCAGCAAGGCTGAGGTTTGGAGGTCCATTTTTAGGTTTTTTAGAGTTAATATTAATAAAATCTACTTTTTCTTCTTGTAATCGCTTTTCTCTGATACTTTCGTTTATATCTTTGAGCAAATTATTCTTTTGTCGCTTGAGATTGAAAATATTCTTATTAATTGCTTGTAAATCTTCATCGTGTTGTTTGCTTTGTAATTTTAGCGTTTCGTAGCCCTGCTGTATTACGCTGAACTGATTATCGAAGAATTTCTTTGCATTTTCGTATTGGCTCTTCTGGAAGTTCTGCACGTGAATATCATTTGAAAACTCGACGTATGCTTCTTCGAGAGACTTCATTTCTTCAGTCTCTCTTTCATTAGCAATTTCCAACTCTTCTAGAGCTCTATTTTGATCTATTGCGCTTGCTTTTTGCGCAATTGCGTTTGTTTCATTTTGTAATTCGGTGATTTTCTTGTTTGTTTCTTCTTCATGCATAGCACAGGCCATTCTAAGACGTCTGATGGCAGAATCAACTGACATCTGGCCTGGTGGAAGATCAATTCCCGCTCTGTCTTTTGCAAAGCGTAATTCCGCATTTAACATGTATAATTGTTTTTCTAAGTTGTCAACATATTCATTTACCAATGTAGATCCTTGCGGTGCAGCTTGTAAAGGTGGAATAAAAACTTCTTTTTTCGGTTTCGGGTCATCGCGAGTAGATAATCGCAGAGTTTGACTGTCACCACGAAGTGTGCACTTTGGTATTGCAGCTTTCTTTGATGAAGTTTCAGGGGACTTCCAGCTCATTCTTAAACGTTCACCAAAAAAATATAAATAAACGTGCCAAACCAAAATAAACCTAATTTTTTACCAAAAATTAATGATTTTTTCATAATTTAAATTATTTTTGAAAAATTTAAATCGATAAATAGATTTGTTAATAGGTATTATTTCAATTTATTAAATAAAAAATATTTTTGCTCAAATAATCCCAAAATCATCAAGTGCATATACATAATTTTATTAAATATTTTCTACAGTAAAAAGATATTTTTTTAAAATTTATAGTAGATTTTATTCTAAATGATGTTTTTGTATAAGATATGAATGATATTTCTGGAATAGAATGGAATTTAAGCAATTTTATTAAGAAAATTAGTAAATATAGTTTATGATGAGTCTAAAAATAAATGATTTGAGAGAAGAAAAAATTGAAGGAAAAAGTTCGTTAGTTTAGATTAAATTTAAAAATCGATGAAAGGTTATAATCTTCAAGATACTAAGACCCTCATCGGCAACTGGTATGAAGAGCGTGAAGGCCAGATTCAAGATGCAGAAATGAAGACTCGTAGCATGGACGAAACATACACAAAGAAGCCATTCAATGATCAAAGTGAATACCAGATCTCCTATTGCAACAAACATAAGACAGACAGCAACCAGCCGGGACAACAGACACCAGGAATGAAAGTTCGCAAAGTTCCACCAAGACAAGCGATGATGGAGCGCCAGGCCGCTCGCGAAATCACGCGCGATATTCAGACAGAGCAGTTAGCTGCTGTTGATAACAAGATGTACTTCACACGCGGAAAATACTTAGAAGAGCTTCCACCTTATGATCCAAATCTCCAGGTTGATTACCTTGATGATCAGCCAATCACTCTTTATTCCGAGAATGGCAAGCAGAAGGGTAGGAATAGTAAGTTTACCACTCCAATTGACCATTATCTCGGACATTCTAAGAGACATGACGAAGAAACACACCTTAAAGGCCAAACCCAAAATGTTTAAGTTATCATTTATCTATAAATTGAATTTTATTTTAATTGTCGTAATTTTCAAAATTTTAAGTTTTTTTCCCCAATTTCAAGCCTTATCTTATGGTAAATTCAATTAAACTATATGAATATAGTTAATAATTATAGGATTTTTTTGTCTAAAAATGAAAATAAAATTATGCAGAATTATTTTTTGAGCTTTTTAAATAAAATGACACGTATGAAGTTTGTTTCTTTGGTTGTTTTCTTGTTTGTTTTCGTGAAAAGCCTGGAATTTAGTAAAAAAAAGAAAATAATAAATAAAGACGATCGGTTTAAATGATATATAGATGTGGTTTAGTATCATCCATTTTAAATCATACGAACTTCATATTTGCCAGCCTGAGTAAGGTAGCGGATCCACTTATCTGGTGTATAGTTGCTCTTTTCGACAACCTTGAGGTACTGGAGGGCAAGACCAGATGCAGAAAGCATTGGAATGTTGAACTCGCAGGAGATTGGGTCCTTGATCTTGAGAGATGGGGACTCGTTTGTTGTTGATGCGAGGCATGAAACATAAATAGCGATATCAGCTGTTGACTTGCCTGCGAAACCTTGGATCTTCCAGACGACTGCGTTCTGCTCGCCAACGAAGATACCCTTACCCTGAGACTGCTCGATTGTTGTATCGGAAGCGTTCTCTGGCATTGGGATCTTAATAATAAGTGGTGTAGCGGAAAGCTTCATGTCGTAGTTGGATGTGACAGAAACACGGATTTCGATCTTGTTCTTGGAGATATCCTTGACAAGTGGATCAATCTTGAACGGGAGGGAAACGTTTTCTGTCTTACGGTATCTCATGAGCTCGAACTCACCATCTGGTGGGGTGAAGGCGATAGCACGGTCGTTGGCAAAGGAGGTAAGCTTAACGCACTGGTGGAAGACCATATCATCGACTTCAATTGATGCACCAGCTCTTGAAACAGCTGGGCCACCTCCATACTGACCAGCCTGGCCGGAGATTTTATCGTTGAAGCCAATCTTGCATTCTGGCATACCAGAAAGATAAGCCTTCATGTTGATTGCGCCGTTGACAGAAGCGTCGAGGATCTTGCCAGAAGCTGAAGAAAGCATAGAAACTTTTTCAATAACATCGACAAAGATTTCGTTTGTACGATACTTGATGTTTGGACCACGCCATGAGATGGCACCAGTAGCCTGAATTGTGACCTGGTTGGACTCCTCGCTGTTGGCCTTGGAAGCTGTTGGGCGCTGTGTTAAAGCGCGAACAGCATCTGGGTCTGTATTCTGTGGGTAGCCAGTATCACAGATTTCATCAAGAAGTTCGAGAACTTCTGGTGTATGGATCTTAAGCTCGTTGACTGTGCATTCGATACCGATGACTGATTTAATAAGTTTTGGAATGCGCGAAAGGAATTCGAAAATTAAACCGACGTTAACGTTTTGCCTTGTAGCGGCGATGTAGTAAATTTCGTTCTCTAAGTAATGGAGGAAGGACGTGCCGTCGATCAAATCGACAGGAGAGGTGACTTCCTTAGCAGCAATGATACCAATCCTGTAATTCTCGAGGGCTGTGTCATCAAAATCGCGACGGTAGCGACGGATACACAGAACTTCGCCATTACGATCGAGGATGGCAGCACCACTGATCATTTATCAAATGTTGGGTGATTCACTCAAATATTACGGTTTTTGTAAAGCTACTCCCGATGAATGTGTTTATTATTTTTTTGTCTCTTGGACGGTTTTGTGCACTGATTGGGGTCGTAAAAACAATGGCTTGATTTTCGTTTGTTTTATTTTTTAACGATAAATTTTCAATCAAAAAGTGCTTTTTTATTCATTACACGAAAAAAATGGCGTTTTATTAACCATTGGTGATCTTACGGGAAGATGCGCCGAGATACCGAATTAATTTATGCAGCATAATTTGGAAAATTAGCAAACAACAATGTATGTGTGTTTAACCTTCTAAATGGTTTGTGTACTCCGAAAACTATCCGAATTGCGAGTTTTCAGATATGATTATACTATGGCGTCATAATTTTTGGTGGCATTCTTTTTTCAAAATCCGAGTCTGGGCTTTTAAGTGTTATAAACATATTAGCCATGGAAATATGAAGTCTGTGGTGGTGTAATTTCAGCCTTCTAGCTCATTTATTATTAATTCTGCCTTATTACTGTCATCTTTATTTGAATCAGCGTAATCAACCAAAAAGTCTTTGCTGATGAGTTCTTGAAGCTCTTCCAATGTGAGTTGCGCGGTAGCCAGTACCTTATTGTACTGAATTATGCGAAATATTGAAGCAATGACTTTTGAGGCCAGTTTTGGCTGTAAGTCTTCTTCTTCAGTCATACTGAGTATTTCTTTGAGCAAAATCGGATGGTTAAATAAATCCGACATAAAGGAATTACAAGAATTGGGAATTACACTGCACAGGCAGCTTAGTAGGCTTGTTTTGAGTTTAAATTCCATGTCATTTATGATATTCTCGAAATAATACAACTTGCCATTATCGAAAAAGGAGTTGGCATAGATTTTGTTTTGTGAAAGGATCGTCACTATCTTCAAGGTGTACTTTACCGGCTTCGTTAGTTCAACCCATTGAAATCTTGTCAGAATATCAAACATTTTATCAGATATGACTGTGATATCCACTACCCGATGACGTGAGAGTATCTTCCATATGATGTATAACGCACAGCCGGAAACATTTTGATTACTGTCACTCGATATCATAAATATTTGTTGAATTATTTCATCATTCAACAAAAACGACGTATCATGATCAGGGGATGATTTAATGCTCAAGTATAATGCATACACGGAATGTGATATACAGAAATCAATAAATAAGGATTGAATGAAAATTTCAATGAATAAAGAGATATGCTCCGGAGAAAGCACTACGTAATGATTTCTTATGATTACATAACTTAGAGTAATGAGTGATTTCATTGATTCTTTGATACTATATATGAAATCGTGAGAGGACTCTTCGTTTGTATTTTCTAACTCATTATTCAATATATAAAATCCTTCATGAATACAGTTGAACCATTGCTGATCGATGAACAGCTGAAATAAGTCCGAATTTCTAAACAATGCATACATGAGCCCGTAATTGTAAATATATTGAGTATATACATTTTCTCGTACTTTGCGAAAGAGATAGCCAATATAATCAATATTTGTGATATCTTGAATTAATTTTTGAGGGGAAACACATAGTAATGTGTTGACCAAATTGATACATGCATGGTCATCTTGTAGTGACAATTGAAAATTATGCAAAATATGAACAATTAAATCAATGATTTTCAATTCCTTAAGGTAAACAACTATGTTTGATGATTTATTTTCTTCTATTATAGCATTTAAATTCGAGAATAAGACATAAAAAGTACTTGGATCAAATGTTTGTAATCGCTGATAAATATTTTCAATAAGGCTCTGAGTTTCGGAATCAATTTCAGCTTCATTAGTTTTGTTATCTGATAAATGATTCATTAATTCAGAATTTTTCATTGAAAGACTCTGAAGTATATCATCATCAAAACTCTTCAGATCTTCCATTACATTAATGACAGTCACACCAAAAATCTCTGACTAATTATTCGTCATCTTAATATATTTTATAATTAGACTCCATGATTCCTAGTTTTGACTTAATGAATCTTTAGTGATACAAACATTTTCATTTTTGCACAAACTCTTCATAAGAATAAACGAGAATAATGATAGTGTCTTCCAGATTTGTTGTCTGAAAAGCATAACACATAGTATCTGAATTGCAAAAATTGATTCTCTTCTTTTTTGACAATGCATCACTTGCGAAGTTTCTTTGCAAATTTCATGAATAAAGTAATGAAAAGAAAGATAACTATAACAATTTATATGAAGAACAGCATCAGATGAATATATAAGTTGATGGTGAATTTGTCTTTATTTATCATAATATATAAAAAACTTTGATTTGATCATCCTATTCATATCATTTTTTTGCCAAATAAATAAAATGAAAGAAATTATATGTCAAAAATGAAATGAAAAATAATTCGTTATAACAAATTTTATTAAAGAAAACTGATTAATGTCAATAGCACATTAAAAATAACAAAGAAAATCATTCACAATTCGATGAATAATTTTCATTCGATTTCACATTGTGTAATTCCGAACTTTTTCTCACATATTCAGATAATAAATGAGCTAAAAACAAGGAATATCAAAAGAAAAAGACATCATACTAAAATTTTAAACTCCCTCTTTTTTTATACATTTTTTTTCTCGTGAGATGAGCTCCATCATGGAAGAAGCAGACTCAGAGTTCACCCCATTCTTTGATCTCGAAGTCCCAATCAACGACAGGCTGAACGCTGAGCCTGATGAGGACCTAGATCTTACCGTAACAAATTTCTCAATCCAACTCTCCATTAAACAGACAGACGACGAATTAGAGGCAATTAGAATTCAAATATACTCAAAAGACAATATTAACTTTTTATTCAAAGGAAACCTCACAGCAGAAGAATTCGAAGAATTCCGCAAAGAACAAGAATTAGAAATCGATTTCAACGACTTCCCCAACGTTCTCCAGGAAGTTCTTAGCCAGGTTAACGTTGACATAATAGAAAATGAAGGTTATAACGCTATCCTTCAGCCAGATACAGAAAATTCCGAGGCTGCACGTCTTATTGTCAAGCAGGATTTGGAACTCTGCACAACAGAAATCTTCAATATCAAATTAGAGCAAGCTACAGCTGAGGAAATGAGATATATTGCTCAGGACCGTTATAATAGACTCAACAAGAAGTTCGAACAGGTTAAAACAAATTACAAGGATCTTATGAAGAGAATCAATCGCCAGGATCCATCAATCTTGAGGAACTTCAAATCTGCTTTCGCTGAGGAGTAAATCTCAGCCTAATACACTTTTTTCTTTTTTTGAAAGGATTAAAAATCCATACTTGATATTTTAATAATCTTTGTTATTTCAATTTTTATTTTCAAATATTTGCTTTTATATCAATATTTATCCATAAACCATCAAGCATTTATTAATATGTAAATGATTCAAAACATTTCTTGATTTGAAATCGATTGAATATATTTCTGATAATTTAATATTAGAATTCACCAGCCAAATCTATCATTAACATTCTGTTAATGACTAAAATAATGAATATATTCATTTTACAAACAAAACAATTATAATTTTATTAAACATATAAACAAAAATAACATATACAAACATCCAAATATAAGATTAACATTTGAAAGTAATAACAATGACTGATTAATCATCCTTGAGAAAAGAAATCATTGAATTTGATATAATATTTCTTTTCCAAAGGTGATCTTAACGAAATATATGGCTGCATACTCATAGAAAATCATTTTGTTGATTATATATGATGAAAGAAGGAATTATTCAGCATTTTCTTCATCTGCATCTTCTTCTTGTTCTTCCATACCTACAACAAACGTTTCCATTGCTTCTGCGATAAATGCTTCAACTCTCGCAGTAAATTCAGCATCATCTTCAATACAAACAATATCAGAATATTCCTGTCTCTTCGCTGGCCTAAGAACAGAGCCTTGACAAGCTCCAGATATGCAATCAAGGAACAAACTCCTATCAATCATAGCCAAATGCCTTGAAAATGCAAAATATTTTCTTAAAAGATCAGCAGCACTGTTTCTTTCATCAAATTCCTTCTGTTCTGGTGATAAAATGTATGCAACAGTCGCTGAGCTCACAACCATCAGCTGATAGTTTTCTGGACTCAAAATTGTATTTTCGAATGTGATGATTTCAGCGACAACTGCATATGTGGCATCAAATCTTGCTAAAACATCAGAGAATAGACAGATAACTTGTTGCTTTTCTCCGTCATCGAGCAAATTGAAACAATTGCTGCGAATGAAGAAAAGAGCAGCGCTTGTATGGAATTGCTTGAACATTTCGCAAGAATCTGAGCTATGTATAGGAAGCTCGTTACCTGTTGGCACAGTTGTTAACTTGCTGATGATTATTCTTCCAATTGTTGCAATATCTAATGGATTACTCAAATTTACAGCAGCTTCTGCTACACTTGCGAAAACTTCCCAGTCTAATACACCAATCATATCCCAAAACAGCTGGAATCCCTCAGTTCCCATAACATGAACAGCAGCGCGTGCATATGGAGACAAATAGAGCTTGTTTGCGTCAGGCAGAGACTTAGCTGCAGTGATAAATTCAGCAAGAGTGGCATAAACTGCTTGATCACAAGAATCTAAATTCATTCCTGCAATAAAATCGAAAATTGGCGTGATAGAATCATTATTCAAGGTGGTTAAGTCGCCAAATATCTCGCCAAAATGATTCGCACACGCAACAAAAATTTCATTTCGCGCTTCAACGGGTAATTGATTGGAAACTGATCGTGCTGCTTCCAATAACAGTGCTTTACCTGATGTAATGAACGCAATAATGAAATCTTCGAAGCCTTCAATGTTGAAAACTGCTTCAGGATATAATTTACAGACAATACTGATGACTTTGAGCAAATGATCATCAATGTGCGAAACAGATTCTTGGTGGAGTAAAATTACTGTTTGAGCACATCTATTGAACAGATTTAGAGCAAATTCGATATTATTCGCTTGGCGAATGAAAGGAATTGAGATTTTTGCATAACATCCTAATGCAATGACATAAGGAGATTCTGTTGATGCGTCTAAATCGAGTATAGCATTGAACATTGTAACGATTTCGGGTTGATTATTAATAATATCAGTAATGCAAGCTAAAATCGCAGCACAACCTTCAATGTTCTCTTGTGGAGAGATCTGTGATGAAAGGGTGATGAAATCTTGAGCTAAATTTTCTGTTGTAATTGATTTCAATAATTTTAGGGGATTAACCATTTCTAGGTCTTTGTCTGGCCTCTCACTTTTGATTATTTCGAGTAGTTTCTCTAAAGTAGCGTTTGCGATGTCTCCAGCAGATTCTGGATGAGTTCTTGCGAAAACCTCGAGAAAGTCCGATATTTTATTGGATATCTTAACACCTGACAGGAATAAGACCTTTGCGATATCAAAAAACTGAATTGCTTCATCGGTGTGAATAATCGGTAAAACCATCGCATTGAGAAGATCACAAATATACATTGCAGTCTGCTCCGAGCAGTTGTTTGATATTATATTATTGAGAATTCCAACGATTTGAGAGGAATTGATAAAATCAGCAATTGCGTCTATAGAATCAGGGCGCTTCATATAATTGGTGAGAGACATTATTCCGTAATCTATGGCAGAAGGAATCTGAAAGAGCGACATTATACCGCTTAAAATCGATAAACAGCTGAGCACTGAAGAATCCATCCATTCTACTAGTGTTGCAAATGCTTTTGTGGACCCAGACACGTTTTTATCTAGATCACCTATAACTGTCTGGATAAGAAGCATTTGAGATCCGTCTTCCAGCATTTTTTGTAATATTAAATCGTGATTTCGTATAAAAACGGACGAATTTTGGTATAACGAGTACTTCCAGGCATTTAGAAAGCCATACAGGTGTTCTTTCTGATATTTAACGATTTCTTGGAAAATATTCGGAATTACATCCGGATAAAACACGTGAATGAGGTCAGCTTGTGTGTCGTATATTTTTGGAAGGAATGCAGGAAGCATGTAGTTTGGATCATTGAAGATATTTGTGAAAAATTCCGTAACAATTTGTTCATGAAGGGCGGGATTTATCATATTCCATGATCCGTGAATGAATTGCGTAACATATCCAAGCGATATTTCTCGTGAGTATGGGTGTTTGAAGCCATGAAGGTTATTCAGAAACCAATCAAGATTATTCACGTTATTTAGAAAGGCTGGCACGAAAAAGAATACCTCCATTTGCACATCTATGTTGTCGCAATTCATTTTCTTGCCATATATAAGGAGAAGCTCTTCAGACATCTCCATTTTATTTAAATAATGGCAAAATTGAACAGAGTTCTCAATTTTTGAATTAAAAATTTTTACACCTTCATTTAAAATGATGGGGTTTTACACGTCAAAACAGTCCATTTACATGACAAAACAATCAATTACGCGTCAAAACCACCACTCCGATTAAGTTTACGTGACAAAAAATGCATTTCCTATCTGCAGATTATTTACATCTCACTTCACTTTTGTTTACATAACAAAATGAAATATTTTATCTGACAGAAAGCTAGAAATTGAAATATTACATGTCAAAAAGATTATTATAGAAGGATGTTTCAAAGCCGAAACTGATAATATTTGATGTTTTGCAGCTCAAGACCGTACAAGTTTCCATTAAAAAATAATTTTGACAATTTGTCATGTAAATAGCTATTTATGCAGGGGGATATCAAAAATCTATAAAATAGCCATAATTGTTTGCCCATCAACCAACACAATTTATGAAACTGGAATCACAAAATTACCATGCATCCATCTCATGTATTTTCTAGACTAAAACATTCTTGCAAATCGTCAAAATAAACGATGGATTTGAAAAAGGATTCATGACAAATCTGGCACTTTACATGTCAAATTATAAAATTTTATAATCATAAGATGGAATCTTTCGAAAATCAAGACTTTGATAGCTCCAAATCTAGGCAATTTTCGCATTCTCAGTCACACATAGTATCAGTAGAGACACACGATCAAACTTTTAATAAAAATATTGAAGATCTACAATATTTACGAATTTCAAAAAGCAGCTTCGACAAAATCTATGATAAACTTAATTGTATAGCAACAGAAAAGACTTTTATGCTATGAAATATGCTGTGCATGAGAAGATCTTTGAAACGAAAATCACAAATGATGAAACCATATTTGACCGATCAATCAAGATCTGTAATTACCAGCTCACTCGTATTATCATAGAATTTGGAGTGAACAACAATCATTTTCATGCATTTCTGAATGTTTGTGATATTATGAGATTTATTCTCAAAAATAATTCTTTTGATGTTAATGAAGCTTTGATTTTGGCTTCAAAACTTGAATATCATAATATTATCAAACTTCTTCTCACAGTCCCTGGAATATATGTCAACGCAAAAAAGAGAAGAATCATACAGCTCTGATTTATGCTTCATCTAGATGTCATCATGAGGCTGTCAAGCTCCTTCTCACAGTTCCTGGAATAGATGTCAACGCAAAATACAATTACAACGCTTCAGCTTTAATGTGGGCTTCAGAAGAAGGTCATCATGAAACTGTTAAACTCCTTCATACAGTTCCTGGAATAGATGTCAACGCAAAAAACATGGTCAACTGGACAGCTTTGATTCTTGCTTCATCTAAAGGTCATCATGAAGTTGTTAAACTCTTGCTCGCATTTCCTGGAATAGATGTTAGTGCAAAAGCATGGGGAAATAACACACCTTTGAAATGCGGCTCCAGAAAATGGCCATCATGAAGTTGTCAAACTCCTTCTCACAGCTCCTGGAATAGATATCAACGCAAATGACAATTACAACAACACAGCTTTGAGTTATGCTTCATTTTTTGGT
Source organism: Trichomonas gallinae (assembly GCA_008369845.1). Taxonomy (NCBI): domain Eukaryota; phylum Parabasalia; order Trichomonadida; family Trichomonadidae; genus Trichomonas; species Trichomonas gallinae. The sequence goes on along the minus strand of MRSU01005045.1, from coordinate 18,053 downwards.
CATCATGATATTGTCAAACTCCTTCTCTAATAGTGTACCGTGTTGCTCGTTATACTATCTTTGAATTCTGTTCATTGATTAAATATATTTTAAATTAATACGTTAATAGTCGAAATAAAGCGGCTAATATTAATATCAAATGATGAAATGGATAATTTTTGACACGTATTCTAATTTACATGACATATTTTGGACTTTATCGTCATAATCTTTTCGCATGAATTTTTTTCTAATTATGAGGTTTGTGCGGTCAGAGAATGTTTATATTCCACAAGATACAACCATTGTTGACAATAGACTGTTTCTTTATACATGTTATGCATCAGAATTTTATCGATTCAAAGAAATTTCGCAGCAAACTTTCAAAAGCATCAATGGTACAACTATATTTTCTGCACCTAGCGAGATGCCGCATGATTTACGGCAATATGTGCTAGAAAAAAATCCGTATTCTATCCAAAACATAGATAGAGTCATTTCATTTGAAATTAATGCACAGAAGCAGTTCCACTTACAGAATATTGGAGAAAATTATGGACTTGCCGGTGAAGATATAAACGTTACAACTTTATGGAGAGAAGGAGTCGAAGGAAACAACGTACACGTCACAATAATAGGTAGCGGCTGTTTTAGAACGCATTTTGACGTCGTTCATAAATATAATCAAAACGGTTCGAAATCTTTGATTGAAGGCTGCTATGATAGCAAAACAAAGAGCGAATGTTCATACGCTGAGCCTCCGAATATCAGTCTTGATAAAGATACGCAACTTGCAGGTTTGATCCTTGGATCTTACAATTCGGAATGTGGAAGAGGAATTGCGCCACTTACTACATTTTCATGCATTAACTATAGCTCAAAGATAAATAATATTAAGAAATTGGACGAAATAAGCAAAATTAATAATGATTTCACAACAATCAAATTAAACACATTAATTCGTAAATGCAGATATAATTCTAGCGATTCCTATCCATTATGTCCTCAAGAAGCAACATTTCCACAAGTTTTAGAAAATTTGGAAATAAGATTCATTAATTCAAGAACTGGAAAAGGTTTGATTTATATCCTTCCATCAGGAGATAATGGAAATATAGGAGGAGACGCTGCATTCACGTTTATGCAACAATCTCGAATTTCAATAATTGTTTCTTCAACGACAAACAGAGGAACAAAAGCTTATTATTCTAATAGAGGCTGCTCAGTATTCATTAATGCTCCTTCTGGTGGATTTCATTGGAAACTTGATAAAAATTTCCAAATTCCATTTCTTGGATCAGCGAAGGGCCACTATTCAGGTTGTGAAAGGAAACTTTATGGAACATCCTCATCATCTGCGATTGTTTCTGGAGTTATTTCTTTAATTTTATCAAAAAAGCCAGATTTAACTTGGAGAGATATCCAATATATCATTGCCTTAACTGCTGTAAGAAATGATCCAAAATGCACTTCATGGAAGAGGAATAGCGCCGGAATTTGGTATTCTCATTTTTATGGATTCGGAAGAATCAACTCAGGAAGGGCATACGAACTCGCAATGAATTGGAAACAACTACCACCAGAATTATCATCAACAGTGAATCTAGCAAAAACCTATTTCATTGACGAATGCTCGAGAAATTCAAAAAATATTTTTATAGATTTTGATTCGCAACAAATTCATTGCATAGAATCAGTAATAATTCATTTTACGCTCTCAGAAGATGTCTATGGACCTCTGCATATAATATTGGAGTCACCTTCAGGAACAACAGCTGAGTTGAAGACGATTTCATCTCATTTTCACGAATCATTATCTATGGAAAGAAAATTTGTTGTCAGAAACTTTTTCGGAGAAGATCCAAACGGAAGGTGGAGGATTTCTATGACAATGACCGGCTGCCAACCAAAAACAAACATATCAAAAATCTCTTTGTCTGTTTTTGGGACAGAAAATTCATCATTTGTCGTTGAAACACAAACAAGTATAGATCCATTTTCTAAAAGCAATTGGCCGGATTCAGACAAAATATCAATTGAGTCAATTCCCGATAAAATCCATCCGCTGAAGAAATTCTCAATTAAACTGAACTACTCGCCTCAGATTGGCAATAAAAGCTGCTTGATTCTGCTGTTAGACAGGGAAACAAATCGCCAATATTGCTTGATGCCGTCATTCATACAAAATGAAATTTCTAATATATCAATTCCAAACATTTTCTCTGATTCCATGAAGCTGGAAATAGCCATTGAAGTTCCCTCAGAGAATGTTCTAGTATCAGCGCCAATAAATATTGTTAGATCGACGAATATTATCAAAATTACGAAACCGAAACAATTCCAAAAAATTATTTCATCGAATACTGATGATATTTTGATGAATATCAAATGGCAGCTGTCTTACGACAGAATGCCTCCATCTGAGCATGAGTCTATGGCATATATTTCTTTGTACGATTACGAACTCAAGATCAACAAAATCGAAAAATATGTCGAAAACACAGGAAATTATTCACTATTGTTGACAAAAGGTTTTAATTGCAGAAAGTGTTTGCTAATGATTTCTCCTGTCTTCAGCACATTAGGTGATAAGTGCCGCACATTAGTCCAGCCATTTCAAATACTTAAAGAAGATGATTTCGATGTTCCTCCTTTTGATTATGAATATGACAACTCATGCAGTCTTTATTCTGCTCCAAGAGTCATCAACGAAGACGATGGAAGATTGCTGTTCTTTGGATCTTTCGCTTTCGTTGTTTCTTTATCTGTTATTCTCCGCTTATCTTCGATATGCGGACACTATTGTTTGAAATAAAAATATTGTTTAGTTTTATCATGTAAAAAAAATTGATATGACATTAGATTTTTTTTTCATTTCGAAGTTGATATTCTTTGATACCAGCAAAATTAGAGACATCTACACCATGATCTTGAGACATTTTTATATTTATATATGACTTCTTTATAAAGTACAAGTTAAGTTTTTGTTTTATTTTTCGCATTTGCATTTGTTTCAGGAACTATTAGAAGCAATTTACGAACTTCATGATATCCATGCTTAGAAGCACTAGCATGTATATTTTTCATAACTTAGAATCATAATCAATCAATACTATGAGCGACTTATAGCATTAGCATGTATATTTTTTGAATTTCTCTATAAACCAATCAACTCTGATGATGAGGTACAAGTGAGTTATCGTGATGTTTTTGATCAATAATATAATATTAGAGATTTATTTTACAGATTTCATTTTTTCGATTAAGTACTGCCTGATTTCTTGTGTCTTAGCCTTTCTGATTGGGAATCCATCACTTCCCTTAGCTTTGACATCAGCGCCAGATTCAACGAGCTTCTTCACTAACTCTAAGTCGCCGTTTTGTGCAGCAAAGTGGAGTGGAGTCAAGGCAGCAGATCCCTTTGCGTTGACATTCGCTCCATGCGCGATCAAAGTCAAGCAGACGTCATGGAAATTGTTTTCAGCAGCAATCAACAATGGAGTTATCCTGTATTCGTCTTCAGCATCAACTGCAAGGCCGCTGTTAATCAAATGAAGAACCAAGTCATTGTCAGCAATTGTCGCTGCAAAGTGAAGCAGTGTTCGATTCTTGGCGACGTAGTCCTTTCCTTTTTCTGTGACTGTTATGTTGACGTTGGCTCCGAAGCTGATCAGCAGCCTGACAGCATCGGTGTGCATCTTTCCTGCAGCAAGTTGCAATGGAGTCTGACCCCAATCATCGACGGCATCAACTGTTGCGCCTTTCTTGACGAGAAACTCGATGATTGTCGTTAATCCTGAAGTTGCTGCCAAATGCAACGGAGTCTGCTTGGCCTTGTTCACTTCATTGACATTCGCACCATGCTCGAGAAGCAGCTTGCAGATCTCTAGGCTCGAATTTGCCGCAGCGATGTGGATCGGAAATTCTTTTTCGACTTTGACGTTTACGTTCGCTCCTTCGTCGAGCAGGTACTGGACCATGTGAATGTCGCCTGATTCGCAAGCAATCGAAATCAGAGGATAAGCTTTTTTGTTGATTCTGTAATTTGGATCAAAATTGCTGCGAGTCGTGTAAACAAAGACAGGATAGTTACGTAATTCGCATGCTGTTTGTGTAAATGGCGGAATTGGATTGTATTGGATAAAATGTTCGAATAATTTAAATCTAAAGGCTTGCATAGCGAAAATGAGAGCATTATCAACGCATCTCTTATTTTTCTTTATGCATAATTCAATGATTTCATTGTTCCCACCTTCAATAGCATATTTAATGCAATTATCAATATTATCTACTTTCGATGCTACATATTCAAAGATTTTTGGCGATCCATAAAAGGCTGAGGCCTCAGCAAATGTAATTAAATCCTTATCAATGGGAACTTCAAACGGTGACCATGTAAACGTTTTTTCAATATCTTCTTTTGTTTTAATTCGCTTCTTGAATTCATCAATCAAGTCATTTTTCAGTATATAACCGAATTGGCCTGATTTTACACCGTTTAATGATAGTTCTTTCCATTGTTCGTAATCATTTTCAACTAAGTCATCGTAAAATGCCATCATTGCATCGAATTTTGAGTTTTTAAGCCAATCACGATCGAATTTAATGTATGGTTGAAGAAAATAACGAGCATAAGCGTCGTTTTTACCTCTTAGCTTTAATTTATCTGTGCTAATGCAACCTTTCATGTATAGACGAACTAATAACTTCGGAGCAGCTTCAAAAACGACGGAATCTGCGAAATAACTCTGATCTACGATATTCGAATAAATATTAAACAGTAAATCACCAAATAAATCCTGGTCTTTTGGTCTGTGCTTTGAAATTGTTGATATATCTTTTATCAGAAGGTTTATATCTGTTCTCGTTTGGATATTTTGAACAATGAATTGACATGTTTGAGCTAAATTCTCTTTTGTTAAGTCTCCTATCATCATCTGGATGCGGAAGAACGTGGAAAGTTCACTTGGAACTTTTAATTGCGAAAAAGACTTAAAATCACCCATAAAAATTATTTTGTCATGTAAATTATTATATTTGTCATGTAAACATATAAACTTGACAAATTAATTTCATGAAAATAATTATGCCATGTAAACATCTAAATTTGTTTATGTTGGCAGAAAAATAGAATTTTCTCCCTGAATACCAAAGATTTTTTTTTGAAATAACACGTCAACATTTCGTCTTATCTCCCAGTGCATCATGCCAACGAGTTTCCGAATTTTGACATTGCCTTGAGGTATGGAGGAGTAAACGACAAGCTTATTAAGATATTTCAATATAACAAGGAAGGTCCCCCATTTTTAAAGAAATTCTGATTTTGTAAACTATGTAAAAAAAAAACGATGAATTTGTCGTGTAAACAATTAAAAAAATGATGGTTTTGTCGTGTAAAGCAAAATATTTGAAATGTAATGTTACCACTATCATCGTGGAAACAAAATGTGTTGTGTGTACAGCTTAGTGGTAGTCGTTTACATAACATCCAACAAAATGATTATCATTGTTCCAAATATAGATGTTAAAATGAAATCCTCAATACAAAAAGCTTAATTATCTAATCAATGAAATATTAAAGTATTATTGGAGAAGGTCCTTATTTTAAATGATCGATGTAGATTTTGTTTTAATCGGGAAAAATTTGAGACCAATGAAATCTGGAACAAGATATTATAATATCTAAAACATGCTGTCTATGATAATGATAGCACGTAGACATGCTTTCTTTGTAATCCAACAAAGATTGTTGAAGATAAATCAAACTCTTGTTTACTCCAAATAACTGCTTATATGGGCCATGTATAGTATAGTTCCAATGTGAAATCAGTTTGATCATCATTTTCAAAATGGAAAATTTCCTAAAACCAAAGAAAACGAAGAACTAGACGTGAAAAACGCATTAACGAAGTTTTCGCATCAATACTAGAAAAAGTTATAATTTTACGAAAAAATAAAAAAAGTAAAAAAATTGGTTTTGTCACCTTTTTATACTAAAATTTGATGACATCTGTACAAATCCATCTACAAAAGTTATTAGAACTAGTAAAAGCGAACCAAGACACAACAAGACAAGAACAAACTGTTAGTGATATGATTTTTTGTTTCCTCGCACAGCCAAATTTCTACAAACTTCCAATCTCTGTAATTTCACACGTTATTAAGAATTCTAACGAGATTTTTAGTGAAATAAATGTTAAGTACATATTAACAAACATTTCTAACGCAATTCGCAAAGATTTGACAAAATTATTCGAAAAAATTCAAGCAATGACATCAGAAAAGCTTGGAGATGCTCTTCTCAAGGCCCCAGAATGCCCAGACATAACAGATTTGCTTCCTGTTCCAGAGTCTGGCTTCATCCCAACTGAACCACCTTCAACGCTTGAGCTTCTCCGCCGTTACAACACTGCACAGCTCGAAGTTACTCGTGCGAAATACGAAGCCGCCCTCAAAGAGATACGTGACAGCATCCAAAAATCTCAGGAAGATATTCAGAAGGCTCCAGAGAAAATTGCAGAGACATCAGCACAATGCAAGGCCAAACTTGAAGAATCCAAGGCGAAGTATCAAGCTGAAGAGGCAACATACCAAAAGAAAGTTGACGATTTGCAGAAAAGATATCAAGAACTCTTAAATCGCTTAGGAGAGAACCCAGACCAGCGTAAGTACTACGATAAGTACATGGAGCAGCAGCAGGCATTCAATGTTGAGCGCACTTCCCTTGAAAAGAGGCTTAATGAGGAAGTTGTTCAAATTAGAACGCAAGTTGATGCCTACGTTAAGAAGGCCGAGATGGAGAAGCAACTCAAAGATCTCAAAGAAGCCCAACAGAGGAAAGAAGCCACAGCTTCTCAGAGAAAGCAAAAGAAGATGAAAAAGGCAGAAGAAACAAAGAAAGAAGAGAAACAAGAGAGAAGACAAGAGAAGAAAGCAGACAACGATGATGAATTACTCGAAGGACTCGTGTTTGAAGAAGAAGATATTACACTTCCACTCAAAATTCCAGAAAATCCAATTCCAGTCAAGGCAATCAACAAACCCAAGCCTACACCACTTCCAACAAAGATTACAAACATTTTCGACGCAATTTATCTCGGAAATATCGATGAAGTTAAGAAATTCATTGATAAGAATCAAAGAGCTGTCAACGAACGCGGTGACAAGAGAATTACGCCATTTACATTAGCTGCAAATCTCGAAAATCTTGAAATTATGAAAATTTTACACGAAAAAGGCGCAGATGTCAACCAGAAGGATGGAAATGGCCGCACAGCATTCCACATAGCAGCTGCCAAAGAATCTTCAACTATTATCCAATTCCTTCTCGATATTAAAGCAGATTCATCAATTAAAGATAAAGAAGGCCGCAAGCCAGGCGATATATTGAGTGAGCGTGGCCAGGCCCAAATTACTATCCAAGAAGCTTGCAAAGAGAATGATTCTAGAAAACTCGGTGATGTTCTTAGAAAATGGCCAGATTTTGCTACACACAGACTCAAGGGCGGAATAACGCCTTTGCACCTCGCAGCTGGCTTTGATTCATCTGTTATTTGTGAAAAACTCCTCCAATGGGGAGCTGATATTAATGCTATAGATGAAAACGGTTCTACCCCTCTACACTTCGCTATTGAATACGATGCACCACATACTTCCCGTTATCTGCTCAAACACGGTGCTGATGCAACGATTAAGAATAAGAATGGCAAAACTGCTCTCGAAATGGGTGAACACTAATAAATTTTTGATAATATGACTTTTTATACACTTAATCCCTCAATTTTTTTTCATATTTAATTTTTTGAAATTTTAATTTTGCTCAAAATTCATAATCCACAGTTGATAATCCAAATATTACTATATATATCTAATTCCATTCCCATTGAATAGAATTAACATAATATTTTTTTTTGTAATAAAATTTATCATTAATTATCTAATTTTAATATAAGAAAATCAATATTTTTAGGGTAAAGTATTGATAATATTATGGTTTAAAACATAAAACGCGTGTGATTTATTAATTTACAATTTTTCTGTATCTATATTAAGGAATTTCTTCAGACGAACTAAGCGATAGTACATGCTCTTGCTGAGATCAGGATTGGCAAGCAATGCATTGATGTGCGAATCAACTTCTTCGAGTTTGATATCAAATTTAATGCCTTGTATATTGCACAAGAAGTAAAAGATACTGAAAGCAGACTTAGCCATTGGCCCATTAGTGAACTGCAGCATCTTTCTCATCCATTTCACATTTCCTGAATTTTTAATAATCGGATGTGTTTCAGGCGCGCTAACAATCCTTTCTATAGCAGCGAGAACGATAGCATTGCCTGCATCATTGCCAATTGTCACTCTATCTGCGATTTGCGTCAAGAAAGGCGCCAGCATCACAGCTCCTTCAGGCGAAACAGCCATATTAGCTATAACTGAGCTGCATAAGACGATGGTCTGCTGCTCACCAGTCATATGCAGCAACACGTAGATGCAGTTCTTCATTTCGGACGTGAAAGGCACGAAAGCTGTAATTGTCAACAAAACGTTGACTATAATACTTTGGATCTGTTTTTCTTCTGACTTCAAGAGTGAAACTAATTTTTCCATTATCTTATGGTTTTTCGCAACTTTGTGCGCACCTTTATATGTCATGCATATAGCGCCACACAGTTTAAGTGATGCCTGCAGAATGTCTAATTTTGTGTTGTCGCATGTGTCTGATATGAAATCAACAATTTCTACTAGCGATGGATCATTAACAGACTTGTTTATCAATAACGAAGATAAACAGTAAGAACAAGAAATTGCGATTTCATCAGATAAATCAAGCAGCTTCACAAGCTGTGGGAATAATGGACCCATTGACTTAGCTGTGTTCTCGTTGTTGATTAAAATGTAACATAACTTCAATGCCATAAGTAAAACATTTTGGTCGGAATCTGTCAATATATAGTTAATTGTGTTGATTGTTTCTTGGCTGCTCGCAATTATCTTGAAGACAATTCTATGTGTTGTGATTGTCGTGAACACATACAATAAGATGGACTTGGTCTTTGTGTCGCTGAAACTCGCCAGTCTTGGAAAACTTTTCGCGAAAGATGACGCGAAAGCTTCGGTGCATCTTTGATCTTCTGAAAGTTTTCCGAGGATTTTTATCTCCAAGTTCGATCTGGACTTTCTCATTGCTAAGTCTAATATTGTTGATTTGGCATCAATCATTATCATAGACTGCTTGTATGCGGCATTGTTCAAGAGTTTGTCGATAAATGACAAAATTTGGTTGATCTGTTCTTCATCGCGAGTATTTTGAATCAAGCTGTTGAATATCAGCTGAATAAAGTTCTGCAGCATCGCTGTAGTCAGTTGGTATTTGTTGTCGTAGAGAATTTTGATGAATTTGAAGACAGAAAATGCAATGGATTGGTCGCTCAAACAAATGTTTTGCGCGAACTTGACGAAGAATTTTTCTGTCACCAATGTAACTCTTTCGTCGTTCTTAAGGGCCAGGAAACAAGTGTCGAGGAAGAATGACAAAGAGTTGCATCCGAACTGCGAGTAGATGTTCATTAGTCCGTCAAGGAATGTCTCGCGTTTGCAGGACTCCTGGAAAATCGGATTCTTGAGGACCAAAAAAGCAGCCCTCAAGAAAACCTCTGTGAACTTCGGATTCACGCAGTCTCTCATCTGCAAGGCAATGACCCGAGGAATCCTGTTCTCGACAGCATACGTGAGCCACCTCTTATCTGTAATTATGTCAATCAAGAACCTGAAGCACGATAAAACAATGTCTTCGTCTTTCATAGGATCAGCAGACATCAGAATATTAACGATCATTCTTAAGCTCTCGCTGCTGATGTCGTCGATGTTGAAATTGCCGAGCCTGACGCGCGGATCGTTTCCGTACTTGTTGACGTACTGTCTGATGATCTGCGTGTTAGTTCCGTCGAACGCTAGCTCGCCAGTCTCGAATTTTTTGACGATCTCAGGGAAGGTCGGCCTTTTCGATGGGTCGTCGTCCCAGCAACGCTTAGTGAAGGCCCTGAGGTTCAGATTACCGACCTTTGGTATGTGAGGCCTGTATTTCTGGCCGAAGACTTTCGTGATGATCTGTATTTCGGTTTTATCTGAGTAAGGAATTTCGCCTGTCAAAAATTCGTAAAGAAGCATGCCGAAAGAGTAAACGTCGGCTTTGGTTGTGTATGCGTCTGTATTGTAGACTTCTGGAGCCATCCATGGCAATGTTCCGATCTTTGGAGTTAAACGACTTGTATTATCGGAAAATCTGCTCGTTGCGAAATTAACTATATGAGGATTGTAGTCATTATCGAGAGATACATTCGTTGACTTAAGATTTCTGTAAATAATGCCAAGACTGTGGAGATATGACATCGCATATGCAATACCAAGGCAAATGATCGTGCAATTTGTTGGTGTCAATATTGATGTCTTTGTGTGTATGAAATTATATAATGCTTCGTTCTTATTATAATAATCTGTTATAATATAATATGGTTCAACGTTTGTGATGCCAATTAAGTTGCAAATTGCGAAGTGTTTTGTTTTGACAAGGATTTCAATCTGTTCTTTGAATCTTCGAAACACGCTTTGACCGATTTTCTGATCAAAATTTAATTTTTGAATTAAAACAAGTCTTTTAGTGGTTTTCTGTATGCCATAGAAGATTGTGACTACATTATTAGATCCAATTTGCGTAGTTGCTTCATAATCAGAAACTTTAACGAAAATGTTGGAATATTGGTCAATTTCAGACTTGATATCAGCGGCTGTAAGATACTTATCTGTTTTCGTAACAATATTTGCTTCTAATTTGCTCACATAATTTTGAAGTTTTGGCAAATAGATTTCTTGTATATAAGAATCTGGAAACGATTGCAGCGTTGAAAGTAGTTTCTGGCAGTCATCATAGTCATATTGCATTTCAACGTTTTCTTTGATTTTAAAAGGCGGAGAAATTTTAAGATTTGTTTTTTCGAATGCTTCATTAATATTTTGTTTAAAATTCAAAATCTGTTTTAGAACATAATCTGGTTCTTGATTGCAAAGGTTTGATTCTTTATTTTTGACCAATAATTGATTGAATAAAGCGTATAACTTCAAAATTGATTCTGAAAACCTCTGGTATGCGTCTGCATCGCGTTCAGTGAATTCAATTTCGCTCCCATCAATTTTCAATCTTTCGAATGCATCGTAAAACTTTTGGAGTTCGTCACAAGTAGCTGCAACTTTGAGTGAGTGGCTTATAACACTTCTTCTCGTCCTTATTGTATCATATAAGGCCATTCTAATAGGTTTTGCCGCTCTTTCGAAATCAATATTCATTTTGAACGATAATTTTCGCCTCAATTAATTAACCTTAATTTTATTGACATATTTTTTTATTATTTTTCCATTATATCTCAATAAGAGTCACCTAAGGACAACTTATTTAGATTATTTGCAATACTATATATTACATATCAAAATATTGGAGAGCTAGCTTTCGTATTAGAACTTTTGTTTTTTCAAAAAGAGGATATATAAAAGTGACAAAAATGAAAAATGATGCATGAGATGAACAATATAAGAATGATTACCCCTGATAGCGGTTTTAACTGTAGTGTTCAAGAAAAAACATATATTCAAGCTTAAATTTAAATTTGCAAATTGACAGAGTAGCATTGCATTACTTGTCAGATTGTCAATTTCTATCTGACACGTAAATCATACAAATTTCTGCTAAATATGGCAATCCGTCATGTAAAACTATTTGCCAACTTCTTGTAGAAAATTTGATTAGCTAATTCATTATTGTACTTTTTTGGTGTTTTTTATCTAATGATGGAGTAAATCCAATGGTTAGCAGTCAGCCCACTCATGAGTGGATTCTCTAGCTCGAAGGCAAGCCAGAGTCTAATTATAATTTAATCCCTGAAGATATCTTCAAAATGTCTAATGCTGGTGGCGAAAATTTTTTCATGCGTGGCGAATTGTCGCTTTCAGAAGAGGAGATTGAATCAAATGGAATAAAGAATGGCTTGGTGCCTTTTACACACTCTGTGGCAGACGCCGCAACGCGAATGAAGAGCTATAAATTAAATTTTATAACCAAGAAACTTACCAAAAATCTCTTGAAGTAGATCATGAATTCGCTATATCCTTGTTTTGGTAAACTCTTTAATTAAATAGCACTAAATTATTAAAAATACTGATTTGATTTTTTTAATCATAATGTCTCTTTTAATCTTAAAAAAATTGCTTCAAGCTGAAAAGTAACAATTTTATAGAAAAGTTACATTGAAAGTTCTGCAACGTAACCTAACCATCATTTTTTAAAACTCTGGGTACCCCACCCCCACTTTTCAACATCTTTAACCCAAAGTATCATTTTTGACTTAAAGAATATTCTTTACTATTTGACACTTTTAGTAGTCAAAACTGTTATTTTTCAAATGGGTGTAAAGGGTTTTTTTCCTCAGCTGAGAAAAAGATATCCTCTAATATGCAAAACACTTGCTGATATACCATATCCACAGTACAATTGCCTGTATATTGACCTTATGACTATATTAATAAGTGGAGTAAACACTGCAGATTCCGAAGATAATGAATTAGTTGAAGAACAGCTGAAGACAGTGTATTTTATGCTTGATTCTTTAGTCCATTTGATTCAGCCAACGGATTTGATATTTCTTTCTTTCGAAGGAGCTACTCCTTATGCAAAAGAATATGCTAGCCGTAATAGATACTACGAAAGAGCGCAAGCTGGAACACTTATCGAGAGCTATTCAGTAAGTAAATTATTCGATCAACCAATAAAAGAGTTTGTTTCAGAGAAAATCAAAACTGATGAGGTTTGGAAGATTCCTCAAGTACTTATTGCGCCTTATACGATGCCAGGAGAGGCAGAAATGAAAATTTTTGGTTATATTCGTCAAAAAATGCAAGAACCAAACTTTGATCCTAACCTCAGGCATTGTATATACACTCCTGATAGTGATTTGATACTTATGAGCTTAAGATCTCACATTCCTTACATGGATATTATTTATTCAAACTATGTATTTGATCGTTTTCCAAAATACAGGACTCCATGCATTCCTATAACACCAGAAACTCTCAGCATCATCAGCATTCCACTCCTCCGCGAATATATCTCGCTTGACATGAATTCAAACGATGAAAGAATCTACGACGACTTCGCGACAATTATGAACATCTTAGGATCTGATTACTGCCCTCCTTTTGATGATATCGAGAATATAAACATGGAATCGCTTGTTAACAGCTACAAATCCGAACCATCATGCAGCTTTATTTCGGACTATGATCAAATTAATTTCCACAAAATGAGAATTTTCATCCAAAATGTTTTGGAATCAATCGCAGCGAAAAAATCGCAAACATACGAAGAATACGTCAACAGTCAGAAAGAAAAGTTCTTTTCTAGTCGCAGACTATCAGAAGAAGAAACAGAGAAAGTTTGTCACAACGTTTTGGATGCAATTACATTCTTATACAAAAGCTATTCAATAGGCGAACCTTCATGGTCATGGATCTATCAATATCATTTCGCTCCACCACTTTGTCTCACTCTAGAATACATCGATACGTACAAAGCAAGCTTTGTTGATGAAGAGTCAATACCTCGGCTCTATACTTTCTCTATATCACTCAAAAAGATGGAAACTGTTCTTCCAGATTTCATCAGAGAATTTCGTGAAACAAATGAATACTTCAGATCCATTCTCAAACCACTAAATGAAGTTGAACTTGATGAACATAATCGAAGATATAAGTTCAAAATTCCTGATTTGAACATGGTCAAGAATTTATTAGAACAGTTTATTCCGAGAATCGAACAAATGCCAGAATTTAGCTTTTTGCTTCATAACCAGTCAATAATAGATATGAAAACAAACCAAGAAATCAAGCTAACTAACAAAAAGCCATTTAAGCAAATAACTACTGACAATTATCGCAATGATATTCCAACTTTCAAACCATTTGATGTTTCTTTAATGATGAAAACTGTCCAAGATTATCAATATATTCAAACAGCTATTGATATCGATGTTTTATCAGAGAAAAGATCAGATGATCCAAGCGAATTCATTGACAAGCGCGTTATTGGACAATGGCCATATAAAACAATTTGCAAGGTCATTAGAATTATCGACAACAAACCAACTATAAATGAATCTTCAAAAGAAAAAACCGTAGCTAAACAACAAGAATTTGATCTTCATATTATTACACATGATGATGACATATTAGTTGAGTTGCAGCCATTGGATGCGAAGACAAATCTTCCATGTCGAAAGCCTTTCATCAGCATATGGAGATTATGCTCAGATTGTGTTCAGCAAAAACTGACTTCGACTACAGAATTTAAATCAAATGTCATTACAACAATTCCCAGACCAAGCTGGACTCCAGTAGAATCTTTGTCGTATCTTGTTAAAGATGTTAAAATTGGCAAATCAACATCCATATTGAATAAGATTCTTCGATCTGCAAGATATCCCGATAATCATAATGCTTCATTGCAGTTCTATGATTACAATAAGATTGTTCCATTTTACATGAAGAAAAAAGACAAGCAATACTTTGTTGATGCAGCAAGTATTTCTCCATATATTCAAAAATATCTTAAATTTGTTCCGGATTTAATTTTAGCTGGATCTAAGGATAAACTGAGTGAATCCGATGAAAATACTTTAAATGAAAGGTATCAAGATTTAATGATGACTATTAAGAAGGATACACCTCCCTATGCAAGCGAGTCCACTGAGTCAATGACGAAATCAGAACTGAATTGGTTTGAATCCCTCAAGTGGGTTAAGCATCAATTCAAACAAAAGACATATTGTGGCTATGAAACAAATAGTAATCCACAAGTTGGTAACACTGTTGTCATTGTTGATAATAGGACAGTTCTCAAGCCTGGAAAATATGGCTTTGTTGTCGCATACGATCATGAGAAAGAAACAGCATGGCTTTACGTTAGGGACAACAATGATCTCACAACTTTCAACCACACACTCAAAACATATTCGGGAATTTATGTCTCAAAAACATCATTTGTTATAATGAATGAATAAATGAAAATATATGTTTATAAAATCATGTTAATGCAATTTCAATTAATGTTTAGAAAGATTAGAATAGAAGAACAGCATTATTTCTTGTATCTGCTAATAAAATGCATTCTAGACTGATAGTAAGGTTTTGCTTCATGATATTTCTATTTGGAAATCTAAGAATTAAAGCTCATCACATAAAAGGAGTGTGTATGTATATATATTTCTAAAATTTAACAATTATGTAAGTTTTGATTTATTTTACAGAAAAACACAAATTGTAGATGTGCAGCTATAAACTTATCCGAAATCGTCTAGAACATTCTTTTCTAGTGCCTTTCGCTCTTCAAATTTTTTAATGCGTTTCTTCTGGATAACAACAAGAACGATAAAAACAATGAAAGCTGCTACAACGCATGATACCGTTACTGATACAATTATTGCTCTATATGAACTACTTTCTGGTTCTTTGACAAATGGTGTCGCCCAGTGGGTTTCAATATTCTTGTATTGTGGAATGCATGATGATTCTAGACAAGTGTTGCCGGAAAGTTCTGATTCTTCTGGAACTGAAGCATTGATGAATGTACAACTGTAAAAGAATGGAACTTTTTCGTCATTCTTTATTCCTCCAACAAGTCTTCGCACGCAGTGAAAATTGATGAACGTGCATTCTTCATATTTATGATAGATATAACCATTCAAGAAATACATGGAGCTAGAATTGTAAAATTTGTTATAATGCAGAGATTGCTTTGGCATTACAGCATTATAATATTTAGTATTACCAGCGCTGAAAGAAAAGCACATTGTGAGCTTGACCTTGTTTGTTGTGATGTTCGTGTTCAAAATCTCATACATTGTTTGCGAATAACGCATGAGACATTCTGATGAATAATCTGTGTCGAAACTGAGTGATGAGCAGTTAACGTGAATGTGAGGCTCTCGGTCATAAACTTTGTCAACACGTGGACCAATGTTGAGGAATAAACAGAAAGAATTTAATGAGTTATGGACATAATTCTGGGAAAATGTCATGGATAGGCTTGAGCGATGCTTGGACATGTAGATGATTCCAGCCGATGAACTAGTGCTGATATTTGAAAAATATGAGTGTTCAACAGCAACTTTCTTGATAAGAGTGTTCTGCATTAAAATGACGGTGTCGATTGAATAACTAATAGAAATATCGGTGAATATGCAATCAGTGATTAAGATGTCATCGTAAATGAAAGGTATTTTAGCTGTGCTGTGATTTTGGTCACCTTTTATTACTGTAGAATTGAGTTTGATTTCAAACTCGTCGAATTTCTTTATATCTATAGGAATACTTGATTTTTCTGCGATATTTGAACTGTAATTACCAATTTCACTTTCAAAAAGTGAACAATTTTGTAAATTTCCAGAAAAATCTATACTGTAGCAGTTTTCAAAATAACAATCATCAAAAATTCCATTGAGAAATGACATATTACAATGAATTAGATTTGATTTTGAAAATTGATTATGATCTTCAAACGCTGTGTTGCATTTAATGTCCAAAAAACAACAATATGCTGAATATACATAATTATAATCAAAACTCAGATCGCCTAATTCATTATTTGTGATATTATGAAATTTTTGAAGACTTTTCAAATTCGGATCTGGAGTAGTTGAACCTGGATCGTACATGTGAAGTTGTGCAAATTTAAACCCGCTACACTCAGTTGTAACAGAATTTTGAATTTCGGATGATAAGCATTGATATGCAGATATTGATGAATAGTAGCCTACACAACCTATTATTAAAGAATCTTTCATAGAAAAGTTCCCATGAACTGTTTTTATTGCACCTGCACTATCGATATTTGGAGAATCAATGCATATGCATTGGGAAAATGTGCATCGAGTAAAACTAAATGAATTTGGGTATGAAGGATCTCGTCCATCTTCAAATTTTACTTTGCCTACTAAATAAATCGGAGCAAAGTTTTCGTAACTCACCCTAATATCATGGAATGTGCATTCTGTAGCAACATATATATCTACAGCTGCTTGTATAGCATCAGAAATCAACTGGTTGCGAATGAATGTCATCAATTTTCAAATGAAATGATCTAACGGGCGCGAAAGAATCAAAAAAGTTGCAAAAATTATATAAAATTTGCGTATTACAATGTATGGATGATTTCACTTTTGATGCTTGAAAATTTGAATAAAAAATAATCGTACTAAGGACGATACGAATATACATGCAATCAGCCCAAACCTTGCACATATCATTAGATTAATGTATATAGTATATTGGTATAGTTTGGAACAAAAACAGATTACATTAAATTTCATAGAAATAATTTTGATTGTGGCTCAAATTTTCTCAGACTTTGTATAATGATAATAAATGCAGATGGCTCTCACTGAAACTAATGAAAGTTATCCATGCGCAACGCAAAAACATCAAGAACTTAGATATAAATGTATAGTATGAATTTTTTTAATGTATTTTATTATGGTATATTTTCTGCATCAGAATTTTTATCCAAAATCAACCATTACATCTTTCTCCATCTTCCTACGCTGTTCAAATATCTTAATACGCATCTTCTGGATGACAATAACAATGACAGAAATAATTAGAATTGCTGTAATGCCTGACAATACTCCGATTAAAATTTACATATTTTTATCTAACTTCTTTGATTTTGGAGTTTCAACAATTGGCGTCGCCCACCATAAATCAATATTCTTTGGTTGAGGAAGACATGATACATCGAAACAATTGTCATTTGAAAGTTCTTCTTCGTTTGGTAGTGAAGAATTGATAAAGGCCCAATTAAAAAATGCTGGAAGATCTCTTTGTTCTTCATTTTCGATACCGAGAGTAAAGGCATCAATTGGGTGGAAATTGTTGAATGTACATTCTTCATATTTGTAATAGACGATTAGGCGGATGAAATAAAAATAAGTATAAAATTAGCTTTTATGCATAAGTGCAATTTGTATGCTGACATA
>MRSU01005036.1:0-20823 GCA_008369845.1 Trichomonas gallinae | reverse complement strand
ATGGAGCCATTAAGCAAGCTAAAAAACATAGATAAATTTGAAATTTTATTCGATCTTCAATACACTAGAAAATGCAAATAAACATACACGAAAAAATATTTTTCACATTACAAATGCTGAAAAACTTTTCAAATTTTCAACATTTATAGCGTTATTATTGACAAATTAAAAAAAAAACTTCACAGATGATATAAACGGCTACATGTTCGCATTTATGAACAGTACAGTTCAAATTAATAGCTTTTCTGATAAACAATATTCAATATTAATTCAAAAAACGTATCAACTAGGAATTCCTATTCTACCATGTGTGTATGTATCAAACTTTTATTACAGAGAGAGATTATTACTGCCATTTTTGAGATTGACAATAAATTACATTAAAATATTTATTTTCACATCGGATGATATAGCTGATCTGTATGAGAACTCGATTTGGTTTGCACATAATTTACTAGGAGCTACTGTTTTTGATAATTACATAGATTTTTCACAAAATTTCAATAATATTGAAAGTTGTCTTGGTTTCTTATCCCCATATGACCTTTTACGATTCGTATCGGAGCATTTAAATCAGGAACTCAAGCACATCACAGTTATCTACAGGTACTCCGGTCAATCATTTGAAATTTTCCAGCCAATGACAAAATTATTGAAATTTGCACATAATGAATTAGGAATGACATATGTTATATCATCTACATTGCATATTAGCATAGAAAATGTCGGAGTAACAGACTATTCTGAATTGAATAATATTTATACTTATTCTAACGAATGTACCGAAATATACCTCGAAAAAGCAATATCTGACTGCCCTACAAGTGTGAAAACCGTTGTTTACGTCGAAACTCTAGAACGAGCGCTGCGACTTTTGAGAAAGATAAAACCGGCTAAAAGATGCATATTGGACCCAGATTTATCGATATATGAGAATTCTAATGTTATTAGAGAGAGGTTTGAGCAAAGTTGTATTAATAATATTACAATTCTCCCAATATTCACATGTTTCTAGTCAAATTCTAAATTATTAAATTCAGTCAAACCTCCTCAAGGAATACTCTTGATATTTGTTTTAGGGAACTATTGTAAGCAGATATACAATGTTTATTTGGCTATTGATGAAACAGCAGATACTATTGCAGAACTAAATATTTGCTACTTATCGAAATATGATGGAACTCCTCTTGATTATATAATAACTTGTAAAAAAAGATCTAGTCGTTGATTATTTCATGGCTCAAGTTTTTCAATCGAAATTAAAACATTTTAGGATGAAAGGGAAATAAGCTGTGAAAACGAGCCAAATAATGAAAGTGACTATGAAGTTATTAATGACATTCCCGTCATCCCTTCCTTCTTCTTATTTTTGCAGAATCATAATCACATCTACGAAGACCCGTGGAAAAAGGAGCTTGTTGCACTAGCGAACATAGATTCTGATGTCATTACAATTATGCGATGCTTCTCGCAAGTTATGAAAACAAATTTAAGTAATCGTTTTACAAAAATCCTTCAATATGGACTAGTTCTCCATGAATATGCAGTATTTGAATCACTGATATATGGTTCTAATGACAAAAACGATTTTATTGCCTTAAGCGAATCTCCAAATATTTTCGAAAAATTGCAACAATATATGTCTAACATGGTGCCTGTGCGCGCCAATTTTTAAAACAACAGACGTGGTACAGCACAAAGATATATTCCTCTTGATGGCAGAATTGGCATCAATGAAAACGTCTTCCCTCAGGAGTTTTTCTTCCTCGCTAAGAAAGACGTCGTATCATTTGTTCACTCAATCAAAGAAGACATGTTCTGCAAAATAGATGCGCCCGTATGTTCAAACTCTCCTCTGTTCTGGGAGATTTTTGAGATGGTTGCTGGGCAAAGTTTCTTCGTGAAGAAAGTCGGAAATGCAATCTACACAATGTATAAATATGTAGCTAAACTTGTTGACGCAATAAACATAGTCTCACACCTTATGCCGCGCATTGGAAGAGTTCTGCTTTGGTGGGACGTTCTCAACAATGTTTCGGTTTTGATTGACAATGACTTCCAAACAAAAGTTGTGGACACAGATTCGCTGAGGCTGTATGTTGTTGATGGCAATTCTCCTCTTCATAAAAGCATTGGTAGAGTTGAGATCGGCCTAGTTCTACCACAAATGACACTTGCTATTATCTCGAACGAAAAACTAGGATTGAAGCCGCTTATTTAGCCTAGAAACAACGAAAACTCGACTACGGTTGGCGACTACGAAAGCTTAGCGGACGGATACGCGGACTTCTACGATGTGGACGCTGTTACGTTTATCCCTCCGCCTTCGAGAGTTCATCCAGCCCTCAATGGCTTCTTACCAGCCATCATTTCAATACAGAAGTATCTAGAAGAGAATTCCTGTGGGAAAATTAATGCATTTCTTGACGAAGGTTGCCTGAAAATGTATTGGCATGATGTTGATATGCGATGCAGCGTTTCGACGAGAAATATATTCTACCCTTCTCCGTTCTCAAGCTAAAGCACAATATCTCTGGGTCCTCAGTTGCAATGCTTCAAATTAAACTGCGATTGGCTGACTGTCATGTTGATGCAAGAAGAGGCCTCATCATTATTAGTTCGGAGAAAGAAGCTGAAGCGAGGGAAATACTTAAAGATTTCATCACTGATGAAGATGAAGATGTTTTCGGCTGTTTGTTATGCTGCAGCAGTCCTGAGCTATCAAGCTGCAACATCATCAAATACGGTAGCGTTCATGAAGGAAAGCCAATCTGCCTTGCTTGCCTTTTACAGTGAAAGAGGAATAATCAGGCTGCGGATAAAACCTGTGGATTTGTTTTCTAACTATTTAGAAAACATTGTAATTGGTCAGCTGTTCCTCGCTCTTCAAAATGAGCCTTTTCATGTTGAATTATCTACAATATACAGCATGCCCGAAAGGTTCTACTACTGTAATACGCACTACAATTCCATAGGAACAGACAATAGATGTCTAGCATGTTGTATGAGAAAATGCCACCAATGCAGAGAAATGCATGATTTATATGAGCCATGCAATGCAGAAATCATCCCACTAGGTGAAGACCAGATACGTTGTCCAAAATGCTCCATGTTAATTTCGAAAACAAAAGGATGCAATAACATCAAATGCAAATGCGGTATTTTTATCTGTTGGAAATGTCAAAAAACATTCGAAACGGGGAAACAATGCTATGCCCATCTTGAAAAAGATCATAATGGATTTTATAATTAAAAAAATGCATTTCGATTAATAATTGGATTTTCAATTGAAAATGATTGCACTTGTGGGGATCAATTGCAAAAAAAGTCTCGGGAATGCAATTTCAAAATGTGATATAGCAAATTAGTCAATGAATTTTGTTATTATTTATGATTTTATTTGTTATACTATATGTATGTATCTTAACAATTTGCTGTTTTACTTTTTTTAGTTTTTAGGTTTTTTTTTTTTTTTTTTTTTGAAATCTTTTTATTGATTTATTTATTGTCGCATTTTATATGAGCCATGCAAGAAACGGAATAATAATACTGTTGCATGAAACAATTCATAAAATATAGAATTATTTGCTCTCAAAACTTCCAACGAGAATGAAAAAAATCAAGTTAGGTTAAAGTGTTGCATAACAAAATCTACGCAAATACATAAAGTATGATAATAGAAAAACATAATCTACACAGAATTTTGTCAAAATTTATGTCCAAAATCGGTCAATTCCTCATCAAAACCCCATAATAAATAAGTGTGAAAAGAACGAAGCTCTGAATTGAAAAACATTGAAACTCTGAAACATTTTAATTTCGAAAAACGGTTTTTATGAAAAAAAAATCTTCAATTTTTTCTGAAAAGGCTTCAATTTTTTCTGTGAACCTATGATCAAAAAAATCCGCATATTGGCCGTAGTCATATTCTGAGTAGTAATTTCTTGTTTTGAAGGCAAATAATTTAATAATCAATTTGAATTGGCATTGAAATTGAATTTTATTTTTTAATCTTGCTCCTTATCTATCGGGATGTTTGGAAATTATCAAAAAAATTTGAGAAAAAATAAAATAAAAAAAAGATGAAGGTCTCAGCCAATAGAAGGTCGAGAAGCGGATGCAAAAGAAGTGCTCAGAAGAACAAATTCACTGCATCAGAGGACAACGCACTGAAGGCTCTCGTTGAAAAGTTCGGAGAAACGAATTGGGAATTAATTTCACAAATGTTGCAGACAAGGAACAGTAGACAATGTAAGGATAGATGGGAGTACTATTTGTCACCTAAATTGAATAAAAATCCTTGGACGGAAGAAGAAGATAAGTTATTAATAAAATTAATCAGGTCAATTGGACCGCATTGGGTAAAAGTTGCAAGGAATTTTGAAGGAAGAACTGATACTCAGATCAAAAACAGATGGAACATCCTTAAAAGAAGACTTTCAACTTCTCCTCCAACCGAAAATCCAAAGCACGAAGTGAAGTTGGAAAAAGAAAAACCGGAAAAAATAAAGATTACAGCAGCACGACCTGATGTGAGTGATCAAATCGTCAACAACAGCGATCCAATATTTGGAAAAATCGAAATAGCCTGCAACCAAATAGCTACAGATCTTTACGATGACCCTTATATGGGATTCTTATAGGAAAATTCCGAAGATTTATTGTTAATTTTTCTTTTTTTTTTCTATGAAATGTAAATATGTTGACTTTCTTTTTATTTCTTTCAGTAGTTTTGTCAATATATTTCATATTTATATAAATGAGCTGACTTTCCAAACTATTTTCTTGTATTGATTAATTTTCCAAGCTACTTTGAGACCCTACGGAACATCGGATAGCTGCACTATTCTAGAGGAGTGTGATTATCAAATTACAAACTGAAAACCCCAAATATTGCAGCGAAAAACTTAAACTGAAATTATAGAGATTATTCATCGAGACAAAGTGGAAATGTGAGGAACTTGTGTATATATTTGATTAATTAATGCATAACTGCAAAATTATCGTAATTAGTCTTACTTCATAAATATATCGATAGATTAAATCGAAGCCGCAAGCATTTATATTAGGTTCCAGTCTTTGTATCAGTATTTATGAAAGTTCGTATGATTATTCATTCGTAAAATGAAGCAAAAAAGATTCCCAATAATAATTTATAGGAACAAACTTGGATAATCAGTTCTAATGGTCTTGATTATTACAACTGAGTCTATTAATAGCTTATTCATGCTTATCAATGTATTATTGAAAAAATTTGATCTTATTTCCAGTAACATGCGTCTATTCAGATGATATTAATATATGGAGTCGAATTATTGCATGATTCTGAATGCATTTCGGTAAAATCGTGTTTTGAAGCACTGAAGCAGAAATGCAATTCGATTCATGTGTTTCATGTATCTTACAGAGAATTAAATCGAGATCTTTAACAAAAATCGACTCATGTAGAAAAATGTATAGACTCATCTAATACATTGAAAATAAAATCGTTAACTACTTCGCAACACATCGCATATTAAGCCAGTTATTGGTTGTCTAGTTATCTATAACGAAAAATAAGACAACTAAAAAGTTGATTCTCTTATTTTTGAGATTGATCTAAATGTAACATTGAGCGCATTCTTCACTGATAAATTGTACTTTGCTGCCAATACTGTGGTAAAGAAACTTTGATAATTTCCGTGTTGTCTTGCTCATCAACTATGATTTCAAAATTGTATAAGCTTAATAGTAACTATCTTAGATAGTCAGAGAATAGCATAATAATTTGGAATTGGGAAGATTAGCAGCATTTGTCAAACAAAAACTTTGTATTCGAAAGGAAAAAGAATAATTCTGGGGATTTTTTATAGAAAATGTTGATTTTTTAGTGATGATTTTCCGATTCGTAGCGGTTATTACTGGAATCAGTCGCAAATATGCATCGGAATTTTTTTTTTTTCTGTTTTTTTTCAAATGTCAATTGTTTGCAAATTTTTGAATGGTCAGTCTATGGATATCATGTCTGCTAATCCACTAACCGTCGACATAGTCAAAGGCATCATGAAAAGAAATGTCGAAGGCGAAATTTCAGTGATTTATAAAGGTGAAATATTGGCTGATGACATTGACGTTACGAAACTACCTGGCATTGCAGACTCTTTCCTAATCATACATAATAAGCGAAAAATATTACCTCGTCCGCGTTGGGATTTTAATGATTCTGGATTTTTACCTTCAAGACTTTTACGGAGAGAAATGGAGCCATCTAAAGATCCAGATAACTTTAATGAACTTGTTACAACTCTCTCTGAACTCGGTTTTGAAAGAGATAAATGTGAAAGGGCTTTGCGCATATCTGGTTACATTTTGAATAGAGCAGCATCTTTATTGGTATCAGGATCTGCTCAAATTGCACGCGAACAGGAAATTGACCGCGAATCTTTTGAATTTTATAATCATCGAGAAGAGTCCCAGCAATATGCTCCATCCTCGCAAACTTTTGAGTTACCAGATAGACCAAATGTAGTAATCAAGGAGATAGTAACGAAAAGTGACGATGAGGATGAAGAAGATCGTAACGAAGAAGAAGAGGATATGTCTGATTATTATAGCTCTCGTTCATCATCGTCAAGCAGTGAATCCACGTCCGATGATATAGAAAATCCGGAAAGTCAAGAAAATCACGAAACTCAACAGCATCGACCAGAAATCGCGCAAAATATTACATCTGAGCTGAATTCGTTTGCAAATATTGTTATGAATCTTCCGGAGAATGATAGAAGGATGATCTCACAACTGAAACAAATGTCTGGTGTTGATATTAGGACAGCAGCGCAGATATATCTCGCGTGTAATCGCAATTTAGCACTTTCTCTCGAATGTATATTAAGTTCACATTAGATTTATTTTTATTTATTGTTTATAAATATTTATCGTTAAAAAAACTACAAACAAACATATTTATTCCTCACTATGAACAAACATATCATTTTTGTTTTCTTTTTCTGATTTGACATCATCAATACTAATTTGTTCATCTTTTCCATGTTGAGAAACATTTTCGCCAATAGTATTATGCTCATCAACTTTTTCTTCATCATTAATTTGCTTATCATTATCACTTTGTTGATTTTCATCACCAATTTGATTATCATTAAAATTGTTTTGGTAGTCATCGTTTTGTTGATTGTCATTGTGTTGATTATGATCATTTTGTTGGTTGTCATCGATGTTAGGAGGAAGAGGCGGTAAGTCGAATGGTAGGTCCATTGGTATTTTGACTTTTCTGCCTTTTTTGCTCTTTGCGAGGAGAATTAAGTTCTCCAATTCCGCAGGAATCTTCTTCTGGCCTGGCTGGTTGACTGGTGCAGCTGTAAAATCAGCAATAGCCTTCAAAACAATTCCCAAGTTGTCTTCTAACAACGCAATTCGGTCGTCAAACTTCTTGCTGATCCTTTGCTCGTTTTCGAAGATGTCCTCCTTCATGCACAAGTCTTCCCTACTCAACGAGCCCTCAAGCGTGTGGACAATTGCATCGATCTCTGTGAATCCGGCATCGATGTTAGTGGAAACCTCTGCAATTGAAGTCATTATTCCTTCAACGCCTTTCGAAAGGTTGCTGACAGCGCCGGATACTTGGGCGCGTGCTGTCTCGATTGACTCCTCGAATGATGCTATCTCGTTCTCCAGAGCCTCGATCCTCATCGCAGCCGACTGCAGCTCATTGATGCCCGCGTCAATCGGCTTGGAAAGCGCGGAGTAGTGGGAGTTGGCTGTGCGCGCGATGTTCTGAGAGTTCATCTCGAGCCGCGAGAAAGTGTTGGCGAGGACGGACGAAACTTTAGTGCGGAACAAGTCTGTCTTATTGATTATGTGATTCCTTGTGGATTCGAGGCCTGATTTCTCGCTAGAGAGAATATTTTCGAACGTGTCCCGTGAGTGTGATACTGTTCCACGAGAGTCGTTGATTGTCGCAGCAATTTCTGATGAAATTAGTGAAATAGTACGGTTAGAGTCCTCAATAAGCTTGTCAAGCTTGCTGTCGAGATCATCTAATAGTTGCTGGTCGGCAGATTGTGTGTCGGCAATTGATGATGAGAGGTTGAGATGAAGATGAGATAATTCTTCGCCAAAAGAAACAGACATCGTTGAAATTATTTGTTTGAGGAGTTTCAGCGAGTCAGTACATCGTTTATTAATGGTTTCGGCGTCATTGTGAAGGATTGCAAGAGAATGAAAACGGGAATCGGCTGTTTTCCGCAACTGTATTGCTATCTGCTCATAATATGATTGTATTGCTTGTGTTAGAGATTTTTGCATTTTCAAAAAGCTATTTGTTACAGTCTGATCGCAGTTTTCGAAATCGTTGTTTCGTTTTGATATTCTTTCGATAAAGTCTGCGCCGGTCTGCTCATATTGCGATATTTCATTCATCAAAAGACCAACAACGTGTGTGAGCTGTTTTGCTTCATCTTTCGATATACGCATATCAGTTTTTGATTTGTCGGTAAGTGTTTGATTATCGGACTTGAATTTCTGCAGTTCTTCTTTCTTTTTGGAAAGTGTTTCTTCAACATTTGAAAGCATATTTACGATATTTGTTTGCATTTTAATTAGATTTTCTCGATTTTTTGTAGATCTTTCCTGAAGTGGCTTCAAAGTCGCCGGAATTCTAGAAGTAATCGTATTTTCCAGTAAACTGTCTAATTTTTGCATCTCTGATTCTGAATGCGGAATAACGCGATTTAAAATTCTTTCGGCTGCTTCTGCTTGAAGTTTCATTGTTTCATGCTGCTCCTCGACTCGATTTTGCACGAGAGAGAACCTCGATTTAAAAGATGATTCATTTGTGTTCGGAATTTGTCTTGGCAATGAAGGAATTGGATCTGCATCGTACGTAACAACATTGATGTTGATTGGGGCAATGCCAGCATTTTGAAAATTAGGCAAAGGATTTCGATTCAAAGTTGAAGACGCTTGTGAGTATGCCGATGGATAAGCTCTCGGATAGACATCAACTCCTCGCGATCCTTGCTCCATTTGTTGAAAATTTCCTCTATTATAAGCATTTTGCTGATTGTAGCCATAATTCTGTGCGTACTGTTGGTTTTGCCCACCCCTGTAAGGCCTGAGCTGCTGATTCGCAGTCTGCCTCTCCCTTTCAGGGATAAACATAAAAAAAACGTAGTCTGAAAAGTGACACTTAATGGAAATTTTTCGTCGAGTTTCCTGCTGAAAGAGTCGTCGACGACGCTGCAGACCATAATGCTTCGTCTCCACTCGCCAATCTAATTGAGATCAAACAAGAAAAAGCTAAAAAAAATCGAAAAATATCAAAATTATAATATTTCCTTAGAAAATCGTCAATCTTTGATAGTTAAATAAACCAACAAATATATAAGAGCAATTATAATCTTAACAAAAACATCGATAAACATCAATAAAAATTCCCGCCCAAAGAATTAAACAGTATCTAATGCTCCTTCATTTATTACAATTCATGTTTTAAAAAAATCCAAATTTAAAATCAGCAATTATGAAATATTCGTAAATATTTCAAAATTACGTTCTATATTGACTTATAAATGTACGACGAATTGGTTAAACTATGTTACAATACAATATTCCCCATAAATAGCCCTATCTAAATAAACAATATTTTTATATTGATTAAATATCTATTGTTCTGATGAAAATGGACAGTTTAACTAATTTCTGTATGTGTTTTTATGATTCTACACAGAATCGAAACTTACCAATAGTTGAAATTTTACATTTTCGATCAATAGAATGAATAATATATGCCATCCTTTGCTCTCCATTTTATGTGTTGCAGAAAAGTTCATTATTCGAGCTTCAATCAAGCAGATGATCGACTTCGAAAAAAAAAAGAAAAAGTCGTTAGGAAATTTATATCAAAATGTTCCATATCAGATGCAAACATAAATTTGAAAATTTTGCCGAATGAAAAATTTGTCTAACAAAGAAATCAAATGAAAAAAGTTATAAAGGGAAGTGCATTGAAAATAAAGCATAATTATCGAATAAAAATGATTTTAACGATATGAAAAAAAATACTTTTATCAGAATGCTTTGTTCTCATTGCGGTGAGGGCTCGATCTTCGGATGGCTTCGCCGCAAAGGACATGGTGGCCTCTGGCACAAGAGGTTTGCATCTTTAGAAGGTGAAGATTTGAACCTTTATAAAGATGAAAATCGGAGTGTTGTTGATAGAGCTGTAAAAATTAACCCAGATACAGAAATAGAAACAATATCGCCGAATCGCTTCACAATTTCGAACAACGAAAACGGAATTCAAATATTTAATTGCACAACTCAAGAAGAAGCTACGAAGTGGGTGACAGCCCTAAAGGCAGCAACTCATCCTACACCACAACTATCGATGGATGATTTTCATATCATCTCCGTAATCGGGCGTGGCTATTATGGGAAGGTTATGCTTGTCAATAAGATAGGGACAAACGATCTTTATGCGATCAAATCAATACATAAACGACTTCTAATTGAGTCGGGAAAAACATGTCAAGTTATTACAGAAAGAAATACGCTGATGGCATCAAAATCACCGTTTCTGGTCAAGCTTCATTTCGCTTTCCAGACGGAGTCGAAGTTCTACATTGGCTTGGAATACGTTCCTGGAGGAGATTTAAGATTTAATTCTGCAGTTTTCGGTTGTTATCCATTGCCAGATGCAAAATTGTATACAGCTGAAATACTTGCTGCATTAGAATATCTTCATTCAGTTGGAATCGTTTACAGAGATCTGAAATTAGAAAATTGTTTACTAGATGCTGAAGGACATGTTAAGATTGTCGACTTTGGCTTAGCTAAGAATTTACGCGAGTGCAAAACTACGCAATCGTTTTGTGGAACATCTGAATATCTTGCTCCTGAGATTTTGCAAGAAAAACCATATGATTATAGAGTAGATGAATGGGCATTGGGAATATTGATATGTGAAATTTTCTTTGGTCATCATCCATTTCATGCGGACAATCAGACTCTTTTATACAAAAACATTATAGAAAAGGAGCCAAATATCCCCAATGACATTGATAAGGACCTTGATGATATCATCAGGAAGCTTCTCACGAAAGATTATCATTCCAGGCCAACTGTTTCTCAGCTAAAATCTCATCCTTTCTTCGCAGAATACGATTGGAACAAACTGTTGAACAAAGAGTACCAGCCAATATTTGTTCCTGAGTCAAAGGATCCTTTATCATTGACTAACTTTGATTCATCTTTCACAAACGAGTGTGCTGCAGATTCATTTGTGCAGCCAGCTTTCGGTGATATTAGTAACCTTCAAGGATTTTCCTTCTTCAATACGGATTTGTAATTTGTTTATTAAAAAATTAGTATAAATTGTTTTTGATAATAATCAGATACAGCCAGCTGTGAGAAAATAATCATATTCGCTGTCAATAATTTTTGACTAATTTACATCTATTTTCTTTTCAAATCAGAAAACTCGAAAATGAAAAATTATGTCACCAAAATGCCGATGTTTTTCAGGATCAATGATAACGATTTACTCTCAATTTTGATATGAAAAGTGGTTATATTTCAAACATTAGCTCGTCCATTACCCATCATGCTGGTCAAAATTACGAAAAAAGTTGATTGAATGGACTCAATTTACATGAATGCAAACAACCCAGCCTCCGCCAACGACAAGGACTCGATCGACAGTATCATGAGCAATTTAGAGACGCTCGTGAATGCGATCAAAGCGATACAAGAAGAAACTATTGGTATGCAATTTGAATTAAATCAGTATAAAATTTCTATGAGGCAATTCGGTGAAGAGATCGATTTGCTTACTAACGTAAAGAAGGTACTGATACGATTAGCAAAGAAAGAACCGCATCCTATTATGAAACTAGAAGCGCCGCCCCCTCCGAAACCGGTTCAAGAGCAGCGACCAAAGCCGCAGGCCAAGTTGATATCGGATGGTACCATACTATCACATGAAAATCTCGAGTGGACAACTGATCCTCCGGCTTTTAAAAATAATGGAATTAAATTACGTTACGCTTTGTCCTCAAATTCTATTCTTTGTGCTGCACAATTTAGCACTGATGGAAGTTACTTTGCATTCACCGACAAAAAGACTTTATATATTATAAATACTCAAGATGGCTCACTTGTTGGAACTGGATCTATCCCAAATACCGGTTCCACAGAAGAGTACACAAGAGTAATTGCATTTTCGTCAGATAATAAGTATATCGCGATTGCGGGCAAAAATCAAGAAATCTACGTTTACGATCGAGCAAATATATCGGATGTCAAATATTTTCTCAAAAATCATACAAATACGGTTTTTTCATTAGATTTTTCACCGAATTCGGAAAGATTATATTCAGGCTCATACGACGGACAGATTTGCATGTGGGATACATCTAACTTCAAGTTACTCAAAACATTTAACCCTGCAAAAGATGACTATCTTGTGAGCTTCGCGCTTTCGCACGATGGACAATTCTTAGCCTTAAATTTTGTAAAGGGTACTGTCATACTTCTCGACTCTGAGCTTGAACCTGACCAGCAAGCGATTAATTTCAAAGCTCATAATGGCATTTTGCACGGCCTTTCATTATCAAATGATGATAATCTACTTGCAATCTCTTCACAAGACCAGACAGCGTCTCTCTGGCAGATCAGATATCCGCCTAAGAAGAAACACACTTTTTCCGGACATACAAATTATGTCTTGACTTGCTGCTTCTCCAATGACCAGAACATGCTCATCACTGGATCTAAAGATGAGACGATAAAGTGCTGGTCAATAAAGACAGGGCAGTGCATCATGACTATCCGCGCTCACACAAATACGATTTTCCAAGTGCAGCATCATCCTGAAGAAAACTCGTTCCTTTCTTGCTCTGGTGATGGTAGGATTTGTCTCTGGGATTACAACCCAGAAATTGCAAATTAGAATTTTTTATTATTGTTTCTTATTAAGATAATCTTTTGTTTTATGTGAAATATTAAAGATCTGTATTTGTTATGTATCCTTTTTGGCAGATAATTTTTATTGGATCAAAAATATTAAACTGATTTTTATTGAATCATATAAAAATATGATGCTTGCACAAAATCAAAGCCATCCCTTGATTTAATTTAAAGATAAAACTCGTATTTTTCATTAAAATGAATAAAATTTAATAAATCTTTACATAAAATCGAAACCGATAATTTTAAAAATCATAAATTTTTTAATGCGCGAAATAGAGTTGTAATCATCTGCTGAAGCTAAATAACGCAAAATAACAGAAAACAACAAGAAAAAATTTGAAAACAAAATAAAAACGCTGTGAATTTTTCTTTGTCAATGCAAAACACAGCAGATTGTGTAACAAAAAAAAAAGAGGTGAAATAGAAAACGGTTTTTCCAAAATGGCTCTTAGAGCGTCATCACCGCGCAGAAATCAGAGCAACTCTCCATACGAGAGTTCTCCGAACAGCTACGCGGCGTACCAAAAGACTATACAGACTTACCAGGCGCAAGTGCAAGAGTTAACGGATCAAGTTCGTGATTTGGAATCGAGACTGGACCAGTCCTACAACACACAGACACAGATGTTCGATTCTGATAATGAAAATCAATCGATTCAGCAAACATTACAAGATAGAATTCGCCAACTTTCACAAAGAAATTCAGAACTCAAGAATTCGAGACTCGGATCGCCTTCATCAAGTGCTACAAGAAGGAGTATCTCGGAGAAGGGCCAGAATCGTGCGACAGTTATACATCCTGACGCACAAAATGTCGTCGATCAGCTGCACGAAGAAAATGA
The DNA here is from genome assembly GCA_008369845.1 of Trichomonas gallinae. Taxonomy (NCBI): domain Eukaryota; phylum Parabasalia; order Trichomonadida; family Trichomonadidae; genus Trichomonas; species Trichomonas gallinae. The sequence continues at coordinate 7,015 of MRSU01005036.1, read as the reverse complement.
AACAATGAGAAAAGAGAACAAATTGCTTGCGACTAAATTGCAGACAATTACAGAAAAATATAAGAACATAAAGGAGAAGGATAGGACTCTCCTAGAAAATTATAAAGTCGCATCAAATAAATTCCGTGAAATGAGGAACAAATACGAGGCAAATATTAAACAGTATGGACAAGTTGTTGACTCCAAGATGGAGAGTGACCAAAAACTTGTCGATTTGATGCAACAACAGCAAAATCTCATAAGAGAGAAAAATGCACTCGAAGCGAAATTGAACGAAATCAACTCAAACCAGCAGTCGATTTTTGACTGCAACAACTCACTTCAAAGGCAATACGAAGAAATCAAAAAGAAATTCGAAGCCGCTGAAAATAGAAATGCAGAGCTCCAAAATGCTGTAAATGAGGCCAACAACAATACTGTTAAGGTTACTCGCGCTTTGAAGAAAGCAGAACGCAAACTTGAAAAATCTCAGCAACAAATTGAAGAGCACGAGAGAATAAACAAGGAGCATCAGAATGCACATCAAGAATCTAACAATCAGCTGAAGGAATGCACTGAGCTTCTCGAATCTGCACAGGAAAAAATCAAAGAATTACAAAATCAAAACGCGGATCTAAAGAAACAAAATCAGAAACTAAATAGAGATAACACGAAATTACAGAATAGTGTCGCTAGACACGAAAAGTCTGCTTCGACGATCGATATAATGAATCAATCTCTACAAAACATCGAAAACGAAAAAAGTGAGCTCCAAACTCAGATTCAGCAGTACCAGCAAGAGATTGCCCGCAAGGTAAGAGAGATCGAAGCCCTCCAGAAACAGACAGAAAATCTCTTCGGCAAAAACAACGCTTTACAGACACAGTACAAGGAGCTACAGGCCGAAAATGGCGAGTTGAGTGAGTCAGTCAGTCAGTTGCAGGAGTCTCTATCCAAATCTAAGAAGGAAGCGAAGACGCTCAGAAGACAAGGAATAACAGCTGCAAAGGACGCCTTAGGCTTCCAGAATAACCTCCTCAGCGCGCAGAGGGAGCTCGAGAACCAGCGCAGGCTCATCGACCAGAAGGATGCCGCGATCAAAGAGCTCGAGGCAAGGCTCGCCGACAACCAAGAGAACGAGAAACTCGAGGACGAGAAGGAGAAGCTGCAGAAGGACCTCGAGAGCGTCCGCAGAGACCTGGAGAAGGCTAGGGCTGAGTGCGAGAAGCAGGACGAGGAGAAGCAGGTCCTCAACGAGATGCAGCAGGACTTGCAGGAGAAACTTGCAGCACTGCAGAGCGAGAACGAGCAGCTCCAGAAGGAGAAGGGCCTCCTCGCCGAGGCGCAGCGCCAGAGTGATGAGATCGGCCGCAAGGCAAGGGAGGACCTCGCGAAGCAGAACGCGGACCTCAGCAGCTCTCTGTCGAAGTCGAAGAAGTCAGAGGAGCAGCTCAGCGGCGAAGTTAAGAAGCTACGCGAGCAAATGAAGAAGATTCGCGATGAGAACGACACGAAGAACTCGAAGAGCCTCGAGATGGCGCAGAAGAACCACGACATGCAGAGGAAGCTCGATGACTCCGCGAAGGAGCTAAACGACGCAAAGAAGCACGCAGACGACTTGTCGGCAGAGAACGAAGTCCTTCACTCGGAGAACAAGAGACTTACAGACGAAAACGCGAATGCCGCAGAGATGAACAAGAACCTGATGGAGCAGATCAAGAAGCTGACAGACGAAAATGCAAAGGCTGCGGAGACGAACAAGAATTTGATGGAACAGTACAAGCTGATGTCTGATGTCAACACGCAGCTCCGATCTCAGACGAATGACCAAGCTCTAGAGCTCGCGCAGAAGAACCATGACATGAAGAGCAGGATGGAGGAGAAAGACGCCGAGCTGAAGAAACTGCAGGACGAGTTCAACCAGGCGAAGGAGGACTTCGAGAAGAATCAGTGCAGCATTGCTCAGGACAAGGAGAAAATCAAACAGCTCCAGACAGAGAACGAAAAGCTTACAAATACAAACAAGGGCCTGATGGAGCAGATCCAGCAGATCAGATCCCAAACGAACGATAAAGCCCTTGAGCTTGCGCAGAAGTTCCACGAAAGCAAGAATACTAAGGACGAGATGGACAAGCAGCTCAAAGACATCACACTCGAGAACAATGCGCTTGAGAAGCAGTACAAGGAGGTCGCACAACAGAACGCTCGCCTTCAGCAGCTCCTCTGGGACCGCAAACAGAAGGACGACGAGAGCCAAACAAAGAAGGACAAGGTCATAGCCGACCTCAACAAGGAGAACGACGAGCTCCACCAGGAGAATGAGGAACTCTCCAACGAGTGCGACGAACTCCGCCAAAACATCAAGAAGATGGAGGAGTCTTATGAGCGGGAGATCCAACAGCTGCTTCAGCAGGTCGACGAGAAGAACGAGATACTCGCTCAGCAGGCAGAGAATCCGTCGAAGGAGGAATATGAGTCGCTCAAGTCAGACTACAAAGAGCTCCTCGAGGAAGTCAAGAAGCTCGACCAAGAAAACGAGGAATTGTCGAAGGAGAACCAGCAGCTCCTCGGCGACAATGTTGATGCAAACAAGAGACTCAGTGACTCTCTCAAGGCAGGAGACGTCATCGAAGAACTCCGCGAAGAGCTCGAAAATAAGGATGCAGAAATTGAGCAGCTCAAAGACGAAAACGAGCAACTCAAGGAAGACGCATCTGATGCTAAGGAGACACTCGGAAGGCTGCAGGCTGAGATTGACGACCTCCACGAGCAGCTTGAGTCTACAAAGGATGCAGACAAGAAACTTCAGGAGACAAAGAACGCATTGGAGCTCGCCAAGTTTGACCTCATGAAGGCTCGCGGCGAGAACCTCGACGAAGAGATCAAGAAGATGGAAGAGGAGAGCTTAGACATATCCAAGCAGTACTTCAACGATGCGGAAAGTGGCGACGTCGAGGACGAGATGATTCGCGTCAGACATGAGGCTGCTCTCATCAAGAAGGACGCCGAGATCCAGATGAAGAACGACGAAATCCGCGCGCTTAGGCAGCAACTAGATGATGTCACAGACAGCACAGTTCCTCTCGAGGAGTTCAACGCGCTCGCTGAGCATTTGGAGGCGACCGTCAAGGAAAACGCAGGCCTGAAAGCACAACAGCACTCAGCCAGTCCTCTCAAGGACGTCGAATTCAATCAACTCCAGCAAAGGAACGAAGAGCTCGAGAAGAAAGTTGCAGCACTCGAGAGAGAAAACGTCCAACTCAAGGACAGCCTCGAGAACGAGGAGACAGAGAAAGGAGACTACATGCTTCAACTCGAGCAGACGAAGATGGAGAAAGAGCTCCTCCTATCGAAGTCGATCGAGCAGCGCAGCGATGACTTCATCACAATCTACAAGGACAAGCTGAAGGACAAGGAGACAGACATCAAAGGACTCGAGAACGAGAGAGACACTCTCAAGCAGCGCCTTGACGACCTCGAGGCAAAGATTTCTGAGATCGACAAAATCAAGAAGGAGAACGAAGACCTCAAGAAGAAGGTCGATGAACTCGAAGGCGGTGATGCCGATGAGCAGCTTGCAAACGAACTCAGCCTCCTGAAGAGAGAGCTCACGAAGGCAAAGAATGCCCTTGATCTCGCTCAAGTCGACAAGAAGAAGGCAGATGAAGGAGTCGCAGAGGTCATGGCAAAGTACAACGAGCTCTCAGAGGAGAACATGCTGCTCAAGCACCGCATTGAGGAGCTTTCACAACAACCAAAGCAGGTTAACTCCGGCCTCGCAACACCAGTCAAGAGCAAGGACAATATTTTCGGTGAAGACGATAGCGAGGACAACCTCTTCAACATCACGCAGCCGCACTCGAGCGCCTCCTCTCCTCGCAAGCAGTATATGGTCGAGGACGAGTTCGAAGACGCCGAAGTGAAGCCTGAGAAGTTCAACCTCTCACTCGAAGCCATCGAAAACAAATACAAGAGGAGGAGGAGCAGCGCCGCACAAAAGAGGGCCACAGAAGAGGAAGAAGTCATCTCCGGCATCGAAGTCATCGACAACGTTGATCAGCCGAAGTCGCCAATGAGAGAAATCGGCTCCCAGGACCTGGAGGAGAACTTCCCTGGTGCCTCCAGCTCAAACCAACAATCCAATGACGAAAAGTCTGCTGTCTTTGAAGAAGAAGACACAGTTGAAAACGCGGAAGAAGAGTCGAACTTTGGGTTCGAAGAGGAATTCAATGAGGCTCACAACGAGGATGAAGAACCACAAAATGTCGACGAGGAGAAAGAACCACAAATTGTTGACGAAGATGAAGAACCACAAATTGTTGACGAGGAGGAAGAACTCAAAGGCGAGGATATCCTTCAACACGATGACAATGGTGAAGTCCAAGTCGAAGAAGAGCAGCAAGAGGAAGAAAAGGTTTCCCGTGCTGAGGAAGATTTAGAAGAAAATGCAGAAGAAGATAAATCTGAGCACAACTTGCCTAATGAGGAAGAGGATGCAGAAGAGCCCCATCACGACTTTGTTCTTGAGGATGAGGAAAATAAGGAAGAAGAAGAGGAGAAAATTACACCAATTTCACCAAAGATTGCAGCAGCGAAGTCACCAGACCCTTCGCAGAACCAGAGATCAATCTACGCATCGCCGCGCAAGGACTCACAGCAGCTAAAGTCTGACGAACTCGAGTCCGAAAACCTCGATTCTCCTGACAGCATGGAGTACAACATGATCCCAGACACTCACGAGCAGCTCATCATCAAGAGCGACTCTCCGAAGCGCCACGGCAACGAAGAGGAAGATATGTTGTCCCTCATGCAAACAGATTCAGCCGAAGGCCAAAGCGATATCCCTGAAGAAGATGAGGAAGAGATCTACAAATATCTACAGCAAGAAGACAGCGAAGAAGTCCACGGCGAAGAGGAAGAAGACCTCGGTGCACTTGGTCAGCTCGATAACATCGAGGTCCTCGACTATCTTAAACACCTCAACTCGCAGCGTCCTGACGGTGGCGTCGATCCGGCTTCCATCATCGAAGAGGAGGAAGAGGAGTTCTCTGAGGAAGAAGGCGATGGCAGAATCGAAATCGTCGATGACAAACAGCTTAAGCCAGAAGAAGACCTTCTCGCCTCCAGCAGCCACGAGAATGAAAATGATGAAGAACAGGAGGAAGAGGACGAGCAGAGAGCAAGCTGGAAGGCCATCTCTAAGCTCTCTGACGAGGACTCTGATGAACTCATCGAGAGGCTTCTTTCGAACATGAACAAATCAAAGTCTTCACCAACCAAGACAGTAAACAAATCCACTCAGTCTCCTACTTCCTCGCCTCTCAGGGCCTCACCAACCAAACAGCAGCAATCTGAAGTTAAAGAACCATCCACAGATAATCCAAAACAACAAGCTTCTCCAATAAAACAAGCAACATCAACCGAAAAGCAACAAACTTCTCCAGCTAAGCAGCAAGCAATCACTGAAAAGAGGCCTGAGAAGAAGAGAGACGAGGAAGAGGAAGAAGAGGACTTGCCAGAGAATATTGACGATATTCTCACTCCAGAGCTTAGAAAGCAGCTGATGGAGGAAGACGAGAACGAAAGCCACGAGTTGGGCAGCGACTTCGACATCAAAGAATACCTCGAAAAGAATGGCTTAGATCTTCTGATGTAATTAATGTTTGAACTAAAAAATTTAAGGGTAAATGTTTAATTATTACAAAGTTTTAATGTTTTCGAAAGCTCTAATATAAAAAAAAAAATTAAATTCAGCAACCGCAATTTTCCTTCGAAGATCCAGGAGCCTCAACATATGGAGCAGACTGTGGCTGGAAAGCGCCGACTAACTTTCCGGATTTGACTCTCTCGTGAAGATTCTTTGCAAGGCGAACAAAAGCTTCGTTAACATTCGTTCCTTCCTTTGCAGATGTCTCTAAGTACTCCAAACCATGCCTCTGTGCATAGTCTTCTGCTTCTTGTGCTGTGATTTGTCTGTCTTCATTGCAGTCTGCCTTGTTTCCGACGAGGAGGATAACAGCATTTGGTGTGGCGAGAGACTGGAGGTCGCTGAGCCATCCATCGAGTTCCTGGAAAGATTGCTGGTTATCGATGCTAAAAGCGAGGATTCCGCCAGCTGCGCCTCTGAAGTAAGCTTTAGAGACTGATCTGAACCTTTCCTGGCCAGCAGTGTCCCAAATGCTGAACTTCGCGGTCTCTGAGTCAGTTGTTACAGTGAAAGTCTTGAATTCGACGCCGACAGTCGACTGCTTCTCCTCAGAGTAGACGCCGTCGACGAGGCGCTGCACGATCGACGTCTTGCCGACGCCTGACGAGCCGACGACGACGATTTTGTAGTTCGCTTGCGGAAGATTCGACATCTTAAAAGTGACAATTTTCGAAATTTTCTCCAACAATTTTTTGCTAAAAAACAAGACTACACTATTCATATATACCAAATATCGCCTCAAATTGAAAAAATCTTGAAAATTGAAATTTGAAAAAATATTTTTGGTTTTATTCGTTTTCGGACTTCTTCAGCGTCTTTTTATGGATCAATATTGGCTGTATTCGAAAACTAAACAGGCTATTGTCGATTTTTCGCCAAACGATAAAATATATATCATAACCTATATTAATATGTTCTTATTATTAATTACTTGTCTATAGAAATCTCATCACATCATTCCAAGTTTGTTTTTGATCTTAACAAATATTTTGAATTCATCAAAATATATTTTCAGAAGATATTGCATGTGCAATATATTTAAGTGGCCTGTTAGTAATACAATTAATGGGATAAAACTGTATTTTGATGCTAAAAATTAAAATATCGAAAATAATAATCAAATATTCAATCAAATCGAAAAATTTTAGCACAGATGCATTCCTTGTGGTATGCTGATTGCAAATATTGCATGAAAAAGGAAAAGGATCTGGAGCAAAAACAGTGGGCCGCTTGAACCAAGGCAGTGGCTGAAGCGCATGCTCGCGCCCAGAATCTACGCACCATTCCGCAGGAATCCTTTTCGCTGTTCCGTTTACCGGCCTCACGCAG
>MRSU01005027.1:0-13799 GCA_008369845.1 Trichomonas gallinae | reverse complement strand
CTTCTGGTATTACAGAATGTATTATTCAACCAAGTGTTGAGAAACTTGGTGACTATTTTACACTCAATGCAAGAGAAACAATTCGATCAATTTCTTTTTTACAGCCTTCTCAACTAAATTTCATCGGACAAGGCGCTTTTTCTAATATTGACAACATTGAGATTATAGATTTTTCCAATTGTACTAAATTAACACAACTTTTATCCTGGACTTTCATGAATAGCACTCGTTTGAGACAAGTGATATTTCCAGATAGACTTGAAACTTTTGATACTGATGTTTTTATTAACACATCATTAGAATCATTTAGAATTCCAACAAATTTACAAAGAACTGGATTTAGATCCTTTAAAGATTTAAGCAGCTTAAAAAGTATCGATTTTTCAAATGCAAGATCATTAGGTTCAATACTTTCATATTGTTTTAGTAATTGCTCAAATTTAAAAAAAATTGATTTAAGAAACTGTCTTAGATTAGGAAAAATTGATGAAAACGCATTTGAATATTGTTTATCGCTGACAACTGTGTTACTACCTCAACATTATAATAAAATATCTTTACAAAAAAATGCATTCTTAAATTGTGTCAATCTCACAACATTTTTCGATGATGACTCATTTAGATTGTTTAATTTCCCTGTTACAGCATTTAATGGATGTGAAAAGCTTCCAATTCTTGCAATTTATGGAGAACTTCCTACATGCTTTTCTTTTATTCTTTCTAAAATGAATGCCTTGATGATTCCATTCATCAGCATATGATTATTTAATAGAATAAAATTTAATATTGTTATATTTCATTTTGTAACAAGATTAATGATATAAAAGACGAAATAAATGTTTTTTATTGCGTGTAAATGTTTACTACTACATGAAAATAATTATTTGAAATATAAAAAACGATATTGGATGTAATTTTGCTTAAAATGAATAGTTTTTTAAGTTTTGTTGTTATATTTCAATGTATTTAAGTCATAAATAAGTAATGAAAAATGTTTGATGATACAAAAGAATTTGTTTCGAGTTATTTTAAATCAGTATTACGAAATAATAAACGTAGCAAGCCACCAGAAGCATTCTGGAAACTAAATGAATACGATTTAATTACTTATTTTATTATCATTCTTCCTACATTTATTATTTGGCTGGGTCAGTTTGTTACAGATTCAATTACTTGCATAATTAGATACAATGATGGACCTTTAAACTTATTTTGCGCAACTTCCATGTATGCAATCAAAAATTCGTGTCCATTTAAAGAATTTATGAAAATTGATAGTTCATTTACGATATACAACCTTCCAATGTACCCAATTTTTATACGTATTTGCTCATTTATCTGTTTTGGAAATTATGAATTTGGATCATTCATCTCTATCCTATTAGCTAACTTTTTATTAGTATACTCCTTCAGAAGGATGCTAATTGCCTATAAATCAGTCGAAAATACAGAATGGTCAACTTGTTTGATTTCGATTTTCCCTTTTCACTTTGTAACAAGCCGCAGTACCCTTGCGAATGCTTCATTTTACGCATCAATGATATGTTTTGCGTTAATATTTTTCAAATTTCATTATTTTAATCTTTTGAATTTTAGTTTAATAATTATATGTTCAACACGAGTCGATGGAGTTTACATTGTTTTAGGATTCGCAATATGCTATGGTTTGCAGCGCAAATATATGCATTTACTGAAAGTTTTAGCAAATTTATTATCTTATTTCTTTATTTCTTGGTTCTTTCACACTAATTTCTATTATCTTCCAGCGAACAATAATTCATTTCGTTATTATAAAAGCACAAAAATGCCAAAAATTCCATATTTAATTGATTCTCTTTGTTCTTATTTCTACGGTTTCACTTTGTTCATCGGATGCTTTTTATGTTGCAGTACAAACCTTCCAATCTCTATTGCTTCACTATTCTCGTTGATTTACATTTTCCCAACTTATAATCTCGATTTTAATGAGTATATATTACCATATCTTATGCTAACAACAATTCCTGGTTACGATTGCTTATTGCACAAGAAATATGTTAAGATTTCAGTTCTTATTTCGATTCCAATTTTTATTGCTATAATTATTTATCGATCATTCTACAAAATTCGTTTATATACATGTAGCAATGATTTCTATTCGGCAATTCTTGATTTCCAAAACTATGAATATTAATGAAACTTTTGCTATTAATATATATAGTATACTACTTTGTATGTTTATTATCTACTTATAAATGTTGATAAAGCAGTTTATTTTATTTATAAAAAAAAATATAATTTCAAATTCTGCTGATTTTTAAAATATAGCATTAGATCGTGCGTCAAATTAATCAATTGATTAATATTCTTCAATTTTAATTTGCTTTTTTCTAAATTCAATGAAGATATTAAATAAAAGTATTTCAATATGCGCCTGTTGTATATATTATACCTCTATAGTCATTCTTATCATAATTCATAGTTAAATTGTTGTAAATATTATTTTTCATTGTAAATTTGTTTTAAGTATCTCATTGCGTAGTTGGACTATAATATCTATTTTGACTATAATGAGATGAATCAAAGATTAAATTCAAATATATAATGGAAGAAGATGAGTCAAGTTTATTCTATTTTGCTTTTGATGTGTTATATAACAATGAAAAAAAAATTTGACAAATTTTACATGTCAAAACTTAAAGAAAAGTGTCATTTTTTATAGATAGATTTAGCAAAACTTTAAATTAACATTGAATAACTTTAAATCGATGGTATTTTTATTATCCTCCTTCTGTGGAATATATAACTATATCCAACAGCTCTATTGTCAAAATCCCTGACAATTATTTTGTTTTGAATTGTTTATATCAAAACATTAGTAATGAGCGTCCAATTTGTATATTTGATAACAATAAAAACTACTTTTTATGCTCTGAATCTCAATTCAATCAGATCGATTCAGCAGAACAAGATTCTGGTTCAATTTTTTGCTATCTTGCGAATTCTATAATTGTTAAAACAAGTTCTATTGAATCATCTGTTGAAAAAGGAGGAAGTAACGCTTTTGGTGTGATAAATGCAACATTTGGCAAAAATTATTTCATCGAAAATTCGATTGTCGATTCACACAGTTATAACATTGCAGAGAGCTTATTGAATGGTGATATACGCTTTAAGAGTGTAAACCATTCTTATATTAATAGTGGGCATTGTGCTACATATGTTTTATATAATGCGTCAACCGCAGAAATCACTTTTTGTCAGTTTTGCCACATCAATTCTGTCAATTTTATCTCTTGGCATAATATGAGAAACTATGCAATGAAAAATAGTATTTACCGTAATTTAACTATGAATTATGATAAGGATGACTATAGAGGAATAATATATACAACAGGAAACTCGATTTTATTAATTGATAATTCGTGTTTCACTGACATTTCCGGACAAGTTCTTCTAAATTGCCATCCAACTTCTAAAATTTTTGTTTCTAATTGTTTCATTGATGTAAAAACATCCGTCATATATGGCTTGAATGTTTTTCCGTCAGAAAACAAGCAACAATTTGATAAATTCCATGTCTGCTTGCTCGATATTAAATGCCCAACAATTGAGATGCGAAATTATCATGCATGCTATCTTAATGTCATGATTGTAACACCATTCATACTTTTAACTGAATCTGGCTATGCATAAATCATTAACAAACATAATTTTTATCTAAAAAATACAAATCGTGATTCGCTCCTATTATCCAAAACTTTTTTTTATATATACGAATGAAAGTGTTTATGTTTTCTAACTTTTGGGATAATGATTGGATAAGATGTTGACATCCAATTGGATTTGTGAAAAGCGCAGATCATTCCTTTCTTTTCAAACACTCGTGAATAAGATTTTAAAATCCACTTTAGGAATAGAGATTTGATATATCTATTTCTAATGCCTAATGTTAGACTTTGTAATAACGCATTATATTATGCTTCAATATTTGGACATAATGAAGTTAGTGAATTCATTTTGAATTTTCTAATCTAATAATTTCATCATCAGTGAGATAAGGTGAGTAGTTAGTGATTGAAGAATTGTCTCTTGGACATTGTTTGTAAAGGGCGACAGAAAAGTCGTGATTTATTTTGTGATTCAAGTGATGCAGCCATTTGAACTTTCCTTTGACTGGTTCTGTGTCATTCAGCTCTCGAATTAACCCAAAGACGGAATAATTGACTGGTATCTGGTCTGCCATCAGCATTCCATCATAGTGAAGCGTCAGGTTCTGTATCATATCATTGTAAGCGTAGTAAGCGAACATAGATTGATCTGTGATTCTATTGTAATGATTTAAATCCTTCAAAACTAAGTCAAAAAGTTCTGCAACTGATACACCAACACCAGCACCACAGCATCCATTGATTACTCCTTTTTCTGCAAAATTTTCAATTTCAATTCCTCCAAAATCTTGCGTTTTTTGCTTTATTTCATTATATTCATTGAGATTCTTGAGTGCAAAACGCTCTGGGAATAATGTGAGTCCAACTGAGTAATTTTCATCTTCATTGAAAATTAAATCTTGAAAAAGAAAGTCTTGGCTGTCAAAGAATGTGATTCTGTTTGCAATGCCAAAAAATCGTTGTGCAAATGAATGGTATAAGTCTATCTTTGTTTTATATCGAGAATAAAAAAATTCATTTTCACTGTAAGCTGAAAGCTTAATAACTAAGCCGCCACAGTTATTTATGTAGTCTTTTGACTCTTTACTTATCATATGATAGCCTGAAACGTCTGTTAAAACGATAAAAGTTGCATTTGAAACTGTTCTAATATTTCTTGCTAATAGCACTGTGCCTGAGCCTTTGTTAATGAGTGTAGTCATGCAAACATCTTTAGGCGATGAGTTATCTATTTTTCGTAGAGTTTTAAAATTGCATTTTGCGCAGTTTGAGTTTTGTGGTAAATTATCTCGTATTAATGCATCTGTTATCTTGATAATATCTCCTTCTTTGAACTGATAATGTGCTTGTACTTGAGAAAAAAGAAATTTGAAATCGATTATTGGATTAGACTTGAAATTGAAAAGAAATAAAAGTAGAGTTAAATTTAATATGAGTTTTTGGCATGAAAAGTCTGATCTTCTATATCGCTTAGTTCGATATTTATTGCGAAACAAAAAATCAAATGAAAAATCAGGGGTAGATTTATTAAAACAGGGGGTATCAAAATTGACATAATGTTAAAAAGTGACAAATATTTCCTAAATCGATAATTCGCAGTATCTAGGTTATTATGATGTATATATGAATTACTTTACAAAAAAATAAAGACCATTTAGTCACAACAAAGCTATTTTTATCATTAAAATTTGAAATTCTCAATTCTCAATTACCATGGTAATGATGTATCAAAATCTGACATTTGTCAAAAATTCACTAGGGTAATGTTCGGAGTCTATCAACGTAGGTAATTGGAACCAAACTAACCTAGTAGGTAAATATGATAGTTTACTATACACACTAATATGATACAAATTAATTACAGGATTAAATATGAAAATTGCCAAATATAAAAAGGGTCTTGAAAGATAAAAAAGTGGATTAAAAATTGCCAGGATTAAAAAGGGTTTTGAAAATTATAAAAGGGGTGATTTAATTTTCAAAATTTCAGGTTTCCTCGACAGCGAGGACGAAGAAATTGATTACGACTTTATCAACAAGAAGCTCGCTGATGAATCTGAGCCAGAGTCTGAGAATTTCTCGCAGAGTCAGCGAGGAAGCCAGATTTGCGGCTCGCAAATTGAAATTGAAGAACCAGAGGAGAAATCTGCTCCTAAAACGAAGCAAATGTACAAAATATGGACAGAACTCATTGATTGCGAGCATATTTCATTCACACACACGCATTGCAAAGAAATAACGGATATATACACTAGAAACGGTGGCACTATGGAGGTTAACTCCAAAAATCGCCCGATATGGAAGATTCCAATCAAAAATTACTTCATTGTTAAGAGTGCATTATCAAGTCCCTTTAATCCTTTCATTGCGATTCTCGACGGCATACCAAACTTTGTTATCAATGCTCTGATTAACTTTAAACTGGCTAAATTACCGCAAAACATCATGCAAAGCCTCCCAAAAAGATTATCTGAGCATTTGCTGCCGCATCAACTCGAATCAGTTCAATATGTCGCATCCAGAAACTACAGATCTCTCATTGCAGATGAAATGGGACTCGGAAAAACGCTGCAAGCAGTTGCTATCGCTTGTTTATATGGATTCCCTGCGAAAAGCGTTCTTGTTATGTGCCCAATCAACCTCGTTGGGTCATGGTCAGACACATTTTCTGATTGGACGAACATTTCTCCATCAAGAATTAATATTATGACAAAGTCAGGCAATTTCCCTGATAATCCTCTTACTATTGCTACGTATCCAGTAATTAGCCGATCAGGAGGCTCATTCCTCTCCCACAAATTCGATTTGATCATTGCTGATGAATGCCACGAATTTTCGAATCAAGGAACAAAACTTCACAAGCAAGCTGCCCAAATCATAAATAATGCGAAGTCTGTTGTGTTACTGAGTGGAACACCATCATTAAACAGGCCTGCTGAGCTGTTTACTTCTCTTAATTTAATTCGTCCTGATATTTTCAGGAGCTTTCACGAATATTCTGAAAGATACTGTCATGGTGGCCGCAACGAAGCTGGAATATACCAGGCAAACGGCTCATCTCATCTAGAAGAGCTAAAAATTTTAATCGAACACATATTAATGATAAGAAGGCAAAAAGAAGACGTTCTAACAGGCCTTCCGCCGAAAAACCGCGAGCACGTCATGTTGCTATATAATCCAAGCGACAAAATGACCGAAATGATGGAAATGGTAAAAAAGCAAAAAATCGGAATCCAAAACGGCCTGCAAACGTGCAAGAAAGCTCAACGCGGACTTGTTTTAGAGTGTTTTACACTTACATCTGACGAAAAGATTGAATCTGTTCTGCACTGGCTGACTTCGCAGAAATTCAGAGACATTCTGTTCAACCAGAAGCGGAAAATCTTGATTTTCGCTCATCACACCAAAATGATTCGTGGGATTTCTGAGTGGCTGGTATTCAAGAAGATTGACCACATCGTCATAAACGGCGAGACCTCGATGAACAACAGAAAAATTTTGATTGATAAATTCAAAAATGAAGAAGAATGCCGAATTGCAGTTTTAGGTATCGAAACTATATCAGCTGGTGTCACATTGATAGAAGCCACTGTTGTTGTTTTCGCCGAGCTTATGTATGTACCTGCGACTCATTTACAAGCTGAGGACAGAGTTCACAGGATCGGGCAGAAGAATCCAGTTGATATTTACTATCTACATGCTCCAGGAAGTGTTGATGACAGAGTTTGGGAGATTCTTGAAAGAAAGTTGCAAATCCTTGGATCAATTATATCTTCAAACACTCTTTCATTAACATAATTTTTTAATTTCTTTTTATATCTTGTATAAATTTTCTTGTTTTATTATGATTTTCAAAACTGCATATAATACTTTAAATACTCTATAAATGTGTCTACTTTAAAACCTAAAATATCTATAAATGAATTTTTGTCATTATCTTCATGATATGATTCTTCTTCTTGATTGATGTCATCTACTTATTCTTCAAATTTGACATAATCTTCTTCTGGACATCTCCTTAATAAATTTTTTTTAAATGGCAGACATCATCTTCTTCGACTTTTTTCTTTTTATTATTAATTTAAAAGGTCTTAGTTTAATAGCCCTGCAACAAAGGGTAAATAAGCAAAAATGAAGAATAAAAAAAAACACTTTTGGAGACACAGTTCACTTTTGGTGACGGAAAAAGGTCATGGCACAACTCCCACTCTTGCAATAAAAATAAAACTCCTGAACTTAAATGTTCATATTACAACGGCGAACATGTAGTAGGTGCGCCAATTGATTTAAACGATGAATTAAATCCAACTTTTGAATATGAACCGGCAATAAATACTGACTATGACGGAGTTTTAAACATCACAGACTATGCTACTGATATTACGCGTCTTGGAGCCTATTGCTTCAGCCATTGTAAAATCAAAGAAGTAATCATTCCAAATACAGTATATTCCATTGGATGCTGCGCGTTTTGGAATTGTAGCATTGAAAAAATTGAACTTGGTCCAAGTATTACAGAAATTGGTTTTACAGCTTTTTCAGGAACATACAAATTAAAACGCTTAGATTTAACGAAGACAAAAATCAAAGAATTCATAGGATATAGTTATACATTTAGTTTTCAACAGGTATATGGCTTTGTAGCTAGCGCTGTTGAACAAGTATTATTTCCTGATGGATTCGAATACGTAAAATCTGCTGGTTATCCATTTCATTTAGTTAAAAATTGGACTTATCAAAAAAACGTGAAATATATAGAATATGAATTTAAAAGTAGCAGTAACCTTGAAAGTATACATTCAGAGAATGAAAATGTTACTATTATTAATGGAGCTGCATTTTTGTATGATGAATATCGAAAACCTTCTATTCTAATAAAACAAATCCCGAATTCAATTATTACATTTTCTCACAAGATTACAAAAGTTTTATCACATGCATTTGATGGATTCAATATTACGAAGTTAAGTTTTCAATATGAAGTTGATGAAATAAATAGATATTCTTTTTGGGATTGCAATATTGATACTTTTGTTATCCCTCATTTGCCAAGAAATGGTTTTAATATAGATTATAACTATTTAGAATGCAAAAACTTAATAATTACATCTAATGCAAAATCTATTGATGAATCTAAATCAATTAAAAAAGTCAATAGTATATACTATTGTGGTGCAACACCGTTTAATGCTACTGTCGAATCAAATCAAAACAAATATATTAAATATCGATACAAATACGAATACTTTTTGAAGTCAAAGAACTTCAGTTTATTTTCAAACACATCAATATGCGGTCTACAAAGCGACGCTACATTCCATAGTGATTACTATTTTTTTGACATACTATTAGCCTTTTATCAAATGATAATTAATTTAACATAAAACATGGAAAAGAATCATCGAATTAATTGAATGATAAAGTGATTTAGAATTGATTTGATAATTTAATAAAATATAAAATGTAATAGTTGAGATATAGAATGAACTAATTTGTATATTTAGATCAGTATGAATAGAGTTATTAATTCATTGAGCAAAGAAATGAATGTCAAGATTCTGCAGCTCATCATTTATATCATGTTTTGGATCAGTTCTTGGCATGCTATATCTGATGTATAACAAATATTGTACTGAATTGTCTTTATAATTCGATAAATGTCTAATGTGATCTAGTTTAATACATTCCAAAGCTCGATGCTCCGCTTCTTGATTGAATTTTCTTCGAACGATGAGAGCATTTTCGCTTGGACAATTTTGCTTGTGATTCATTGCTGAGGATTACAATGTGTATAAACAAGTTCGTTACTATCACTCGGCACTCATACGACTACAAATTGCCAGCGCTCCGTTCTAGGATTAATCAATTTGTATTATAGCAATGAGTTCTTCAGCATTTTCAATGCTTAATTAAATTATAAAATAGATATTTGACAAGAGATATTAATACGACGAACAAAGATGGATATGATATATCTCATCATTCAAAAAATTGGTATATCATCGTTGAATTAATAATAAACATAAATATAACGCATTCAAATAATTATTATAGAATACTCAGACTAATGTAAATGCCATTGTTATTGATCAAATCATGAAAATTGCTATTTCGTTATTATATCATTTTATTTTTATTATATTAACATAATGGTTGTTTACACAATTGTATAATATTTAATTGCCAGAAGCTTCGCCGTCTATCTTTTGTGGTGCAGGTGGAGTGAATGTCGTCGGCTTGAGCTCAGAGAATGATTTGCCTGTGAGGAAGGCGCCTCTCTGGCTGAAGAATGAGAACCAGTTGCAGAAGAGCTCATTCTTGAGGAAAGTCTTAGAATTACCAATGACCAAGAGGCCGTACTTGGCACGTGTAATAGAAACGTTGAGGCGGGATTGGTCACTTAAGAAACCGATCTCATTGTTATCATTAGATCTGACGAGATTGAGAATAATGAAATCTTTCTCACGGCCCTGGAATGAGTCGACAGTGGCGATTTCGATATTCTCGACATCCTTATCTGTCGCTGTTGAGCAAATGTAGCCGAGATTGTCCATCATATAATCGTTGTGGGCATTGTATGGAGAAATGACGCCGATGTTTTCTGGCTTGACGCCGCATTTAAGAAGCTCATCAATGAGTTCGCCTGTTGCATAGATTTGGTTCATGCATAAAGTACTTGTTCCACTTGAGCCAAACTGTTCCATGCCTTCAATATCCCAGAAGAGCTGTGGGAAGTTTGGTGATGGCCATTTGAACGGTTTCTTGAATCTGTAGCTGCGATCAGCTTCTGTGATTCCAGATTTTATCAAACCGCGATAGAACGTTTGTGACGAGAATTCAGCAATTGATGGGTGCATTCTATATTGCACTGTAAGAATGCTTGGCATAATGTTCATCTTGACAAGTTTCTTCAATAAGTTAACACCGAAGCCAGCTCCCTTAACTTTATTGGATAATATTGTTGGTCCGATCTGCATTGTATCGCCAACGAGAATAAGGCGGCTTGGCGAGTGAAGAAGTGAGATAATAAAATCAGGATCAACGCATTGACCAGCTTCATCGAAAATAACGGCCTTGAATTCACGCTGCATGCGTACACTGCCTGATGTGCATGATGTAGTGCATATAACCTGGCATTTGTCGATGATCTTTTTTTCGGTCTTCATGATTTTATTATAAGTTTTATGTGTTGGCTCAAAATCATCTCCATATATCTTTTTGAGCTCTGCAAGGGCTTCTTGATATGTGGAGTACTGGGATCTACGGAAACCAGGAATTGCGTAATCAAATTCTTCGCTTTGGATATCATTGACCTTGGCAGCTGTAAGGCCATCTTCGATGACACTTGAAAGAACACGGCCGACTTTCAGGCCAATATCCGCTAAAGCCTTGCATGCATAATCAGCAGTGACGTTTGAGTGTCCGACAACAAGAACTGGTGTCTGTCCAGCTTGAACGAGTGATCTAACGATAGCTGAGATGGTTGTTGTCTTTCCTGTGCCTGGCGGACCTTGGATATATGTAAATTTCTGTTTGAGGGCTGCTTCAGCGGCTTGCTTTTGCGAGTCATTGAGTTTCGGAATGTTCGGCGGCTGGAAAAGAGAAATTGCAGGAAGAGCATTCAATCTTGGATATTTATCCTGATCGATTTTGCCGAGGAGTAAGTTTCTGAAATGATCAAGAGTCTTCATGTCTGTAAACATCAAAGAAGGATTGAAGTAATCTCTGATTGCATCAATCTGTCTGGTTGAAGTAACATCATTAGAACTTGGTGTAAGAATAAGAGTGTCAGCACCATACAACTTTGAGTCTGATTTGGAATAGAAAGAAAACGTAAGTCTTCTTGCTGATGCATTGGTTTTGATGTAGGCATTTTCAAAATTGCCCTTTTTCATCTTTTCTTTGGAATAATCAACAGAAATGACGCTTTTGAATACCCTAGCTTCTGATTTCTTTGATAATGTGACTGAAAACTCTCTCTTTCCATTCCATTTCACATTATGGCATGTTAGTGATGAAGTTTTCGACTTATATTTGGCGGCCCTGGATTCTGCATCAATTAACTTTGTGAATATATCAACAAATTGTTCTGGACTGTCGTATGAATATTTGGCTGATGGAATATCTTCCTGTTGTGGTTTTTGACTGCCAAGTATTTTGCGGAATTGGTCTGAAACATTTGCTAATGTAACATTTGGTGGCAATTCATTATGAAATGCTAAAATTTGAGGCTCGATTCTTTGATTGTTAATTAATGGAATATAATTAATATCATCTTTGTATTCATGCTCAAAACGGCACTTGCTTGAGCATAATATATATTGCTGATTATTGTGAATAAGAATTCCTAAGTCAAAAATATTGGTATTTTTGCATTTGCAGCACTGAAATTGAATACTATGGAAAGGATTGTCTTCATGAAACTCAATTTCATTATTTTGCGATTTTCTTAAATAATGAAGAATATGGCTGCCGCCTTGGCCAACGTCTGTGTTGCAAAACCACATATTCTCGCCCTTAGCTCTGGCAAGCGAATGTGTGTCGTTACAGCCGCATATGCAACACTTGGCCTCTGACATCAAAAATGAAAAATGAAATAAGACATGCTCTCAAAAAAAAAATTACGATTATTTTCGATTCGAATTTAATTGGATTCAAAATGAAAATAATCATAATCAATATATATAAATATTTTGAGCATTTTCATTTGTGCTTTCACGCCCGTAAAATCAGCGAAAAATTTTGATGATTTTTGACTAGAAGTCAACTCATCTTTCTGATTCTGTTGTAAATCTTGTTAACATAGGTATATGCAGTACTATGCAAAGTTCATGTATATAAGCGAATGTGAAATGTCTTAAGTTCATTGACTCAAGTACGATTATTTTCAATTCAATTTTCATTTTTAGTGACAAGATGTCATAATTTCAGATTACATGTCAAATATTTTATTATGGCATTATAAGTATAATTTTAAAAAATAAAATTACAACAGCAAGAAATTAGAGAAAATGTTTTTCAACTTTATCTTTCAAATTTTAAAATTTCCGTGCTGTCATGTAAATAATGATGTCGAAAAGTATGAAACACCGATTTATTTCGTTTCACTGGTTTAGTATCAGACCTTGTGAAACGAAACAACTGGTTTAATATCAGCAAATATAAGCATATCCGTAGAAATATAGATTTTCATCAAATTGTCAAAATTGTTGATTTTACGTGTCAAAAATTGGTCTATTTTAACGATTATTTTCCATTCAAGTTTACAAATTTTTAAATATTGTCACTTTTCGTAAAAGTATATATGTCTAAGCCTGTTACACACGAGTTGTTCCGTTTCACAAAGTCTGAGAACAAAAACTATGTCGTATACGAAGTCGTAATGAAGAAAGACAACCCAGAAAAGATGGATACAGTTCACGGATATTGGATTCTTGGACAAACAACAGGCGAAGTGGAAGAACTCAATTGGTTTGAAAAGAAATTTGGATATGGCATCCATATTGATAAAGTTGAAGAAGATAAGATCACATTCCATTGCGTTGCATTGAAGGATCAAATAATGTATGCTGAGAAGGCTGGTGATAAGTACGTATGTAGATCAGAGCTCGATGACGTGCAAGCTTACATTGAATCAATCTATATCGATGTTACAACAGTAATTTTGATCAAACCAGTTATACACTCCATCACTATTACAGGCAGAGCTATAGATGATGGACGTGAAATCAAAAAAGTTATTGTCCCCAAATAAAAATAAAGCTTATCGAATTTGTTTTTGAAAATAGAACCTCCTTTATATAAAGCTTGTTGAATTAAAAAAATCTTTTACAACAAATTTCAATAATGAAAAAAGAAAAATAATTATTAAATTTGTAGTGAATTTGTAAAAATTAGTCATGAGTAGTCGCGTATTTGTTGAGAAAATGTATGGATTTGATGATAGCATAAATTAAATTTTTATTGATTTGTTTTTTTAACAAATTATTGTGAGAAAGATAATAATAATCATGTATTTAATATGGGTTTGATTTACTTAAATAGCCATGAGTGAATTTAAAAAATAAATAAATGAATTAGAATGAATTCTTTCTCGCTCGTGTGGCGCCGGGAGCTAAATCGTCGTCCTTTGGAGCGCTCTCAACATCT
>MRSU01005018.1:0-27191 GCA_008369845.1 Trichomonas gallinae | reverse complement strand
AGTCATATGGTGACTGATGTGTTTTGATAAATCATGAACAAAACATCATTGAATCCATTAGAATCAAAAACTGACATTTTAGGGCACCTTCGCGCCCGTAAAATTTGCATAAACTGATAATTTTGACATAATCAATTAAAAATTTGAATTAATGACTTTTCCAGAATAAAATCGAAAAATTCTCTGTTTATTTAACAAATAAAAGGATTTTATAAGCAAAATGTCAAAATTTTATTCGACATAGAAGTTTGAAAAAAATGGATTCTGGAAAATTCCAGGATTATTTCCAAATTTGCATCCCTAGAATAATACGGAATATTAAAATTCCAAGTATGTATTCCTTATAGATACACACTTATCTAAAATAAAATAAGGAAATGTGATTCCGACATCGTTCATCGGTTAGGATAAGCGGTTCTCATCCGCTGGAGCGGGGTTCGACTCCCCGTGTCGGAAGTTCATTTTTTCTTTTTTTCTTTCTAACTTCGAAAGTAAAATAATTCTCGTGAAACAATGGCTCATATTCATAAAGAGCTATAAATTTATCTTTTATCATCAATTTTAGTCCTAACGTTTATTTATTTGATATTTAGTCAAAAATTTAGAATTTCAAATTCGAATATTTATATACAAACAAAATATATAAAATCTTTCTCTTATTATGATCATGTGTGTCACCTGGAACTTATTTCTTTCTAACTATGTAAGAATAATCATTAGCAAAATGTTGTTTATACATTTTTGTGCACTTGTTAGAACAATAGAAAAGAGGTGACTTTCCTTTAGCATTTTTCTTAGTTGCATCAGCACCTCTCGCTAATAATGCATTGATCAATTCAATTGAGTCATTCAATGTTGCATAGTGAAGTGGCGTGTTGCCATATATATCTTGGCTGTTAACATCATTACAATAATCAAGAACTCTTCTTACAATTTCAACTGATCCAAATTCACAAGCAACATGAACAATCGTCTGCTTTAATTTATTTATATGGGTAAAATCTACACCACTTGTAATTAAAGCATTGATTGCACCCTTGTTTTTCATTCTAATTGCTGTGAAAATTGGAGGTTCATTATTTTTATCTGTAATTCTCGTATTTGCACCGTTGGAAACAAGTAATTGAAGTATTTGAATGTGATCTGGGTTCTTACAAGCGATGTGTAGTGGAGTTTCTAAATCTGCATTTTGTATATTAACATTTGCATTCATTTCTATTAGCATTTTTACTGTTGAAAACTGATTTGATGCTACTGCTAAGTGTATTGCTGATCCTCTGCCTTTAGTTGAAAAGTTAATATCTGCGTTAAAGTCGATAAGCATTTTTATACAATTCTCCGATCCCTTATTTGCTGCTTCATGAAGAGGTGTCCAATAAAATTATAATGAAATCCATCATTATCGATAGCATTTACATCCGCTCCATTTTCACATAAGTATCTGACAATAGATTGATATCCATGCTTGCTTGCGTAATGTAGAGCAGTCTTATTTAAGTTGTCTTTTATTGATAAAATGCTGTGATGTTCGATTAATAAAATAACGATTATTAAATTTCCTTTAATTGCAGCTAGATGCAAAGGGGTTCTTCCTTTATCATTGATAATATTGCAATCCGCACTGCAATCGAGCAAAAATCTGACGACATTTTCTTGTTCATTCCATACAGCTCGATGAAGAGGCGTCCATTTATCATGGGTGAGAGAATTAACTTCAAAGCCATTAGTTATCAAGCTCTTGACTCTTTTTAGCTGTCCAATGGCGCATGTCTTGTGAAGAGTCGCCATGGGAAAGTTTTCAATTGGAGATTTTGAAGCTAAAAGAAATGTTGGTGTATGTTGATGCTACAGATCAAAAATATATCGATTTTTATTCCAAAATCTCTTAACGTCCATAATTTTTCCCCTCTTTATTTTTGTCAGACCCCAAATATTTTTGACAAATATTTGGCGCATGAATGATCAGATCTGGTTTTATATATGAAAAATGAATAAATACGAGTATTTTTCTACAACACATCATTAATATTAACATATATACATGTGCTGCGATATTCTCATCTTATATTTTTGACACTTAATATGACAAATTTTATTTTCGCAGTCAAAAAAAAAAAAAAAAATTAAAAATGATTATAATAATGATTTTACAATAATATAAAAACATAATTGTATAAATAATTTAGTGAGCGCAGATAAAAGTTGTTGCAAACTGAACATTGATCTACTTTGACATAGTAGTCAGGAATGAATTTGCATTGAAGATGTGATGTCAGGAAATCAATTTCAATTTTTTCGTCAAGAATACGTAACAAGTTAGCATTAAAAGTTGAAGTATTTGTATTTACAACATAACAATCTGAAGCTGTAACTGTGCTCGTATCTGAATAACTATTATATAACAAGTATGAACAATAATTATTGATAAAATTACAATTTTTTATTATTAATTCTGATTCTCTATGAAATTCTTCTACAATACGATGTGCTGTGCAGTTTTCAATTGTGCAATGCGTCATATTATAAGATGGTTCTCTAAAATTACATATATCATATATTTCACATTTTGTGTTTGCAATTCTCATGTAGGAAACGTTTCCGATTCCTTGATGGAGCATAATCGCGAATGATCCATATCTAAAGATATCAGAATCAGATGTGTTTGTATGTTTCATTTCTTGATTTCCTCCCCAAATAATTAAAATTCCATTTTTATATAATTTATCACCACTATATATAAATGAAGACTGTTTAACTTGATAATTTCCGTAAGTCACGATTCCATATGTGTAGTGTCCATGATCGCCTGTATTACAAGAAATTCCACAGACTTTATTATGAATTACATTTCCATTAGTGAAAGATAAATCAACAGCTCCTCCACGTGAGGGAGAGGAAGAATTATAAAAATAACATGTATCAATATTTAAATTTATGTAATTTGAGAAAATATAAATAGAGTGATTTTGCATATTACTGAATATTGAATGAAGAAATGCAAAATATGAATTTGGAGTAGTAATAACTTGTCCAAATCTAACAACTTTAAATAGATCGGTAATTTTCCAATTATTTGAAACGTCATTTTGATTATAACATATTTACCCGCGGTTTTCGAATAAGGTTACTTTCCCAAAACGTACTTCTGATCACTCATTGAAATAAATATGAAATATTTTTGTTATATCATACATTAACAATATTGTTGAAATAAATTGATTGAATTAAAAGCTTTTAAATTCATTTTTATTAATTCTAAATTTGACACAAAAAAATGGTATTTTTCTAAAAAGAAATAAATAGTATTTAATAATGTATAAATATTATAAAATTATGTATGGTATGAATGATTGAAAACATATCTAAATTCTTCGATTTCTGGGATGTTCTGGTACAAATGTTTCAGCCAGAAGTCTTTCATTGTGTCTTCCAACATCTTCGCATATGGATGCCTGGAGTCATACAATTTCAATACTTCATCGAACATTATTGGCAGCCATTGAGGACAAGAATTAGTGATTGTCAAGCTCTTGATGACTGAAACAGCTTTAATTGCACCGATATTTTGCTTAGACTTCATTTCACTTATGCACTTTTTAGCGAAATTCTCAAATGCTTTCTCTTCATGCAATAAAAGCATCATGCACATTCTTAAGTTCTCTGTTGCTTCCAGTTGAACGTTCTGGTTGTCATCAAGCAAATAAGTTGGAATGAAATCATTCAAGAAGTAGTTCATAACATCGTTTGAAACAGTGTACATATGTGTATACAAAAATTTCGATAATAAAACATTGCATGAATATCTAATGCTCCATGACATTGTGAGTGACTTCTTCTTCATCCTCTCGAAGAAATCAATGGAATCAATCAAATTATTTAGAGCCAATAAGCACATCGTATCGGAGAAAGAGAATTTCCTTTCGTTTTCAGGTAAGTTGCCGAACTCTAGCAGCCTTTCTATTCTATCTGATACTAAATTCAAGTGTGGGAAATTGGCAACTAAGTGATGAATGACATAATATGATTGTTGACATATTGGCCACTTATCGAAAAAGTTTTCGAAGAAATATTTAATTGTATTAGATTCAACTGTTTGTGTTGGGAAGCCGTTATCAGCGAGCTGAGCAACTAAAATACCAAGAGATTTGCACATCTTTGTTGAATGTTCCTCGATATTCTCGAATAATGGAAAATAGTGATCAACGATGAATTTTTCAATGATGTTTTTGTCTTGAAGTGGGCAACTGTTAGTGAATGACTGCAAAATCTGGTTCAGTGTCGGCATTGAATTCTTATTGAGTTTCTCAGCAAGTAATGGAAGCAAGAACGAGAACCTTTTGACTGTGTTCCTCTTGAATAATTTTGTGAGTCTTCCTTTGACCATGACCCAGAACATTCCTGTTGTATCGTCACATAAAATTTGTATCAGAGGAATCAATAATTTGTCATCAATTGCTTTTGCGATTTCTTGAGAAACCTTCTTTTGATTTGTGCAGATTGCTAAAATGGCGATAATAAACATATATTTTCCTTGTGCTATAGCAGAAGGCTCGAAAACTTCAATAAGCAAATCATGGAGTTTGTCGATCATTGGAATATCAATGAAACTTGTTAACTGTTTGAATCCTTTTCCGTATTTGCGAATCATATCTTCTGACTTTTCATCGAAACCGAACATGATTGAGCGAACGAACTTTTCAAGATATTCGGGGTTCAACTTCTTCTTGAAATATTCTTGAACGCATTTGTAATAAGGTATTTCGATATATTCTTCATTAGAGTGATGCTTGTAGGCAATTTTATCGATCTTGAATGAGCTTAATTCGACGTCTAAGATTTCCGGTGGATCAAAACTGTAAAAAGTTTTATGACGAGATTTGCATTTTCTCAACAAGCTGAAAATGATGTCAATTGCTGGTTTATGTTCAGGAATTGAAGTGTTGATTGCAATGTCGCAGATTTTATCGAGAACTGCTTCAGGGAAAACCGGACGATTGTATGTTAATAAATTCTGAACAACAAAAACCCATCTCTTGGAATTCAGTTCGTTGTATAATGATGGCAAATCATTGATGAATGATTTAACAGTTGGATCTTCTAAATCGAAATAAGAGAATTTCATGCTTCGCTCAACAAGTATCTTGAATCTCTTCATCATGCTCTTCCTGTCTGTATTTGATGCACCTGTGAACTGCAAGAACGTTCTATACAATCTGAATTGAACTTCTGCAGGATAGAATTCGAGATTAGGTGTGAAAAACAGATCCATGCTGCGCTCGACTTCCATAGCTGGTGTTTCGCTGTTTAATATTAATTCGCTGTACTTTTGGTTGACTTTAGCCACAAATTCTTGTCCTTGAGAAGATATGCTTAGATAGGATCCTAATTGATAATCTCCGACGCCTAATTTAATGATCTTATTCAAAATTATGTCATTTAATCTTTCAAACAGATGTGGTGGAATAAACTCAGAGTCAACCATGATGAACCACATACTGTAGCATCTTTGGTGTGCGTAGACAGACCTGAAATGTCTGTTTAAGTAGTGTGGACCTGCCTGCGCCATAAGATAGCTTTGGTAAACTCCTTCAATCTTTTTGATGAATTTCTTGTGCATGACAACATAAGAAAGAGATTTGATGACATTCAGCAATAGATTGGAACGTTCTAAAACATAATCATTGTTGAATAATTTAACAATAGCGTCTATCATTGCTGTTTCGTATTTTTGCTGGCCTTCTGTTACATCATATTCGACCCCTAAGAATGGTTTGACAAATCTCCTCGTTAATCTCAGTGAATACATGAATAATGTGGTGATGTTCTTTTCTATGTCGGAGCTTTCATCGAATTTTGCAATTCTGTCATTCAAGAACTCAGCCATTTTATCATAAATCATGTTAATAATCGAAGAATCATAGTCTTCATATTCAATAACAATATCTTTCGTTGGATATGTTTTTCCGTATCCTTTGTATTTGCCGATATCAGCAGGATTCAGCATGTCATGATCTTTGAGAGCGTGGAAGTGGAATATGCGGAGATTGAACAAAATTTGGAAACCACACTCAGCGTGTTCAACAATTTTAGAATTAATGGCATCGAAAGCGATTTTTATTATTGAAGGAATATAATCTTTGAGCTCTTTAGTATTGACAATTAATGCTTTCGTGACAATATACATTCTCTTCGGTCTTTTTCCGTTTTGAAGAGAATTCTGTATCTTAGGAAGTAAATATTCACACGTCATCTTTGGACGAGCGAGAGAAATCTGAGAAATCAAGTAATAGAGAGTTCTCGCGTTGAATTCATCTGAATGCAAGATAGAGCCAATATAGTCGAGGCAATCTTTGAAAATATCTGTCGGTAAAATGGATAAATAGGCTGAGAAATATGTTGCGCATTCGTTCAAATTCATTTTGTTTGTTTCGAAGTCTCCGCGGATTCCTCTGCTTTGTGCGTAGTTTGTGAGATATGTTATAGCCTTCTGGCAGAAGTATTGGTATACAGAGTCGTTTTCGGGTACTGCTCTTTCCGAAAAACATATTGAAATACAATGCAAGATATTTAAGCCTATTGTCCATGAAGTTGAGCCTGGTTGGAACTGTAAATATCTTTCTATGTTGTCAATTATGTAATAAACCGGTTCTGAGAAATCTTGAATATGTTCACTGTTGAAAATATGAGGAATCAATGCATTAACAATACGCAAACATGATGTTGATAAGAATGTCATCTCAATATCATACATATTCTCGATTGCAAAGTAAATTAATTTATCTCTGCATAATTCGTAGTTGAATTCTGTTGCATGACGAACACATTGGAATATATTCAAGACAACATCTGAATCTTCAGTAATTGCAAGTGTTTTTGCTGCTTCTGGAATAAGGACTCCAATAATATGCGAGATAACCTGCATATCTTTGTTGACTCCTTTCTTGTAGGATTCAAAGATGTCGTTGATGACACCACCTAAGAGATAAAACAAAACTGGATTCTTTGAAATAATAGAAACGAGTTTCTGTAGGTGTGTAATAACTGCTTCTTCGTAGGCACCTGCTGTAAGATGTTTGAAAACTGTTTTCGATAGTGCTTGAATCACAGGAAGATCATAAATATCGTTTTGATCGAAATCATCTCCATTCCATGCGAACTGGATGATATTTTCGAAGATAATGTCCATATATGGTATAATTATCGTGTTGTCGTAGTTTTCGAGTTCTGAATACTTATATAAAAAGTTAGAAGCGCATAATGCGAGAAAATTAGATGGTGTCTTCTTAAGGACGTAGAAGATAAGTTCAGAAATACGTGGAAAGTACTTTGGATGTAGTAAATTCAGCAAATTCAGTATTTTCTTTGTATACAAATTATTGTTGACATCTATGTAAGGATAATTCATATGAAGTAAACGTTCATAATCTTCATCCGAAAAGAAATAGTTGAAACCAACCAAACCACGGTCAAACCATACAGTATGGAATAAGTGATTTTTCGAAATATAGGATTCTATTTCTAGTACTTTATCCAATGGAACAATAACGTCTGGTCTGATCTTTTTATCCTTTGCGATTTGCGTTAATGTTGAAAATGCTTTATCTGCTACATGATATTTCTCAAAAGGCGTCTTTGAGACGTAATCAAACAATACAATGAATAACCTCTTGTAGGCGTCCCTGATATGCTGCTTAATTTTGTGCCCTGACAAGGTGGTAAACCATGTTAATTTTTTCGATGCTAAAAAAGGATCTTTTCGTAATAAATCCGGTAAAATATCGACCACCCTGTTGGCCTCCGCTATGACGTCACTTAAATAAACGCCAGGGTAAATCAAAATTTCACTGGAATTCATTATTGTCACTTTTGTTCATTTATATTCACGGATTTTTTTAAAAGATTTTTCGATTTTTCTTTTTTTTTACAAAAATATAGAGTTTTTATTTGGAAAAATTTTTGTGTTCTGAAATGGTTTGATTCGTTTTTTTACATTTCGTTGAAATATGACGTGTTTTTAGATGGTTAATGGGATTTTAGGTTCGAATGAGAAAAATTCTAAAATTTTTCGAATCCGAAAAAAGATTTCGTTTTACGGACTTTATTATTATAATTTTAATTAGACATATATCATAATTTTTGTACAATCATGAAATTTTGTACGAATATGAAATTCGAAATTGGCTGCTGTAGACGAATAATGCCAGATATGCTGAATTTGGAAGAATATATCGCAATGGCGACTTGGTTAAGACTAGATATCGAAAGATAAACTTGAATTCAAGAACCTTAGACGATTATGTCATAATAGATGTTTCTGTTGATGTAGAGATTAAATTGGACTGTGTTTTGTTGTCGAATTTTTCACAGTTTTTTAATTATAAGATATCTTATAAGATTTGTTTGCTTGTATGTAATTTGTGCAGTTAGTTAATAATAGATATTCAATTTTTAAATCTATCAAGAGCTTAAATGAAGTTGTTATGTTTTTGATAAAATTTGGAGAATTCAATAAATTGTATTTGTTATAACTGCTTCTCATATTGTATCTTTGTATGTTATTGAGCTGATTTGTTGATTACTTCACTGTCATTGTCGCTTTAGTTGAGAAGTTTAAGAAAAAATAAATAATAAGGTTAAATATTTTTGACAAATAAATAATTTATGTGTCAAATGTATACGTTTAGAAATATATATCATATGAAAGGAAATAAAGATAAAGAAATACCTCCTATTGATTTAAATTCTAGACTAGTACAGTTAAACCCCAGCAAAATGGTCCACGTCAAAAAAATGCAGCCTTCTTCGCAGAGATCATCATGCAGAGGATTAACACCAAAGATTTTGAGGAGACAGAACGAAAATGAAGATTACTATCAACAGGAACAACTAGTAGATGAAAAATATCATCTAGTTAATGATATAAATAATCTAAAAAAAGAAGTTGAAGGCTACAATCAGCAAATTCAAAAATTTATTCAAGAAAACCAAACATCACGCATTAGCTCACTTTCTCATGCAAGTCACGCATCATTGAACACACTTAGCACATATATATCAGAACTACAAGAAGAATTTACTGAAGTCGATCAAATTCGCAAGATATCATTCAAAACATATAGTACTGAATCCAAAACCAAGTTAGAAGAAGAAATTTACTTGCAAAGATGCAGAATACAAAGTTTACAAGAATCAATCAATTTTACTAAACAAAAAGTCAATGAAATCTATCAACAAACAGCAACAGAAGAGATAAGAACTAACATGCAAATAGGAGAACAGCAAAGATACGTAGCTGAAGCATTAATGAATAAATTAGATAATTTAGACCACACAGAAGAAATTCTTAGTGAGGAACTTAACAAACTCATTGATAGTTCTTCAGTTTCAGTTTCATATCTTTCCACTCTCGAAAGATTAACCAAGAAGTTATCTCATTTGCAGTATCAACGCATTTATAAGCAGAAGGAGCATGCTTTGAGAAAAGCACATGCAAGTGTAAAGATCTCTTACACAATTCCTGTAATTCCTAAGCTTAAATCACCAGAAAAAGAAACAAATGAAGAAAAGCAAGTTGAAGAGCCTCAAGAATCAACAGTTAACCAAACACCAACTAAAATACCAGAGGAATTGAAGAAGTCTCTTCATGTTAAGTTCAATGTTCCAGAAAACTTAGGAATCCCAAGGCCTGTTATAAGAACAGAGAGAGACTACTGCTTCTCATATGTTAGGTATCTTGATGAACTTTACGGAGGCCTCGATGATGAATACGAATACTACTATGAAGAAGATGATGAAGATGTATTTGTATAGAATCATATATATATATTATTGTTGTAAATTATGTTCATATTTTTGGAAATCAACTTTTTTTCTTAGTTTTTTTTCGAATTTGTTTAATTTAGAATTGAACTCTTATAGCTTGATATTGACAATCTGATCGATGATACTTAGATAATATACAAGCCCATTAATCATGTTCTCATGTAAACGCTTGCAAATTTAAGAAACATTTTGAAATAAATGGAAATATATAATTATTGAGTCTGAGTGTGAAACAACGATGTAAAATAATATCGTATATACCAATAAAAATAAATAGATTAAGATCTAGTTTCTATTGTGCTATTAGTACATGTAGTGCACTATCATGTTTTCCTAATAGAATTAGAGTCTAAAAATTATTAACGCTAGTAGATGTCCAAAATTAACCAGGTGACATTGTAAGAAGTTGAATGTCTACACTATTATACTATTATACTATTATAGTAATATTTCTCAACTTGGTAATAATCGAAAATTTTGATGCAAATAAGCAGTAAGTAATATTTTTTTTTTTGGATGATATACATATTAATTCAAAATAAATTAAAAATTAAAATGAAAGATCGAAAACTAATAATGAAAATATATTTTATAAACACAAACCAACAGTAGTATTAGACAGTAATAACTTGAGGAGGAACCATCTTTGTTGTTGATGGAGAATTCTTAAGTTGAGCGAAGAATATTGTTTCAATTCCATAGATTGATGGAGTAAATAGAATAAATGATACAATTCTGTAAAACATCCACCAGCAAGAATTGAAGAATTTGATTCTGATCCATCTGAACTTTCTTTCGACTCTCTTATGCTTCTTTGTGAAGAAGCATTGCGTAATCAATGGCCAAATCATGGATGCTGCGTGGTGAATAATAATTATCATTAGAACCAAATGAGTTTCCTTTAACTTAAGGACCATAATGACAACCATTACAATAGATAAAACGATTGCAGCTACGTATTGTGTCACATATAACTCTAATCCAGGATAGATACATTCTATCGGAGATTTTGGACGACAACAAGCTACTAAGCACGTTCTTAAGGACACCACTTCGATGATAATCATCAACATGCTTGTTCCAACGCAAGCACATATCGGCAAGTCCCTATATCTGTAAGTTATTGTTGCGATGTAAGCTGTTATACCGAGAAAAACAACGTAGTATAGCATGCAGCAAATCGAGCCAATGACTCGAATCTTTCTAAGTATTGCCCATGACATATTCTCTCTATTTACCAAATATTCATCATCGTCAATAATCATTTTTTCCAAATTCACGTAATCTTCGTTAAATTCGGCTTCATTGAATCTGTCTGCTGAGTCGTCTGTGTCTTCTGATGGGAATTTGAAGTTTGCGAGATGATCATGTTCACCGGGTTCTGGTCCTTTGTAAAGTTCGATCTGTTCGGCTTCAAAGAATTTGATCATTTCGATTCTTGTAAGTGTTAGTTCGATGATAGGTGAAGAAATAACATATCTTTCAGTTAAATCAGGACTAGCGAAGCATAGCTTCACATCTTCCATGAAATTTTCATTGCCTTGTTCCAAACCAGCTAACCTAATGCTGGCGCGGCTCATATCGAACCATATACCAGTTTGTAAGTATAATTCAGCGCATCGTAGTATTAAAGACAAGATATTTTTGGACTCAGGCCGTATGTAACTGCCAGTAAACGACGCTTTTAGTAGTTTTCGCTCCCCTTCTATACAATCCAGCGCATATTGTATCAATTTTGTCAGTTTGTCGTCTCCTTTTACATATTGGAGAATCTGTGATGCCATTGTGTGCATCTCGTTCAAAAATACGAGCTTTCCAAATTCGTTTAACTCTTCTGGTGCTGGAGGCAGCTCCACCATAATTTTTTTTTTGAATTTATGCAAATTTTTAGTTTAAAAATGGATAAATGCTATGTAACTAGTGCAGATTTTGATTTATTTTGAGGATTTAATTTATCCGTTATTTTGGAATTCTATGAGTTCCCTCAAAAATGAGATGTTTAAATTTACAATCAAGTTTAACTCAGTGATTTAACACATATACGCAGTAAACATTGCATATTTACATCGAAAACGGGCTAATTTCTAAGACAAAAAAGAATCTCTAAAATTTCAACAAATTCAATACACCAATTCCTACAGGAGAGCTATATACAACTTAATAATGATATTTTCGTGGTTAATTGTTAAATATGTATAAAAATCAAAAGAATTTGTTTTGTGAGAAGACCGATATTTTTTAACGTAAAGCAAAAAAATGAGTCGCAAATAAACAGAACCTTATATTTACATGTCAAATATTTTACCCGGAGTAGTTTGTTTTATCTCATGTATATATGTAAACGATAGACTAAATTGAGTCGAGGAAAAAAGCCGAGTATGATATAAGCCTCTCCATATGGCACGAATTTTTCAACTTCGTGCCACTTGACAAAAAAAAAAAAAAAAAATCCGGCCTCTGGCGATGATAGCGCTTCGGTGTCATCATCGCCTACGGCCTGTGACGCGTCTATCACATATGTCCATTATTATTATATTTTTCTCCTTTTTCCTTCTTTTTTTTCCCCTCTTTTCTTCTTTTTTTCTCCATCTCCTTCCTTTTCCCCTCCTTTTTCTTTTAAATTAAGCATCAAAAAAAAAAAAAAAAAACAAATTATGAAATTAAAATTAGAATTACGAATCTTTGTATACAAGGATATACAAATATGGTTCACACAGTGGAGAAATAAGGTTACCGTTTTTCCCCCACCAATATAATTTTCGGTCTCGCGTTAGTGATAAATGTTACATGTTTTTTTTTTTTTTTTTTTTCTTTTTTCTAATAAGAATTGACATTTTCTATTCAAAACCTCGTGAGGGATGAGATTTGATTAATGGGTATCATTCTACTTTAGGAGATGAGTATAATGGATGTTTCAAATCTCACCCCCATGACACCTCCAACCCTCATACGTGGGGAAATTTTGAACATACTATCTGAAAATTAGTAAAATTGAGTGGAAATTCAGTTATTTTCCGTTCTATTTCATGGTGAACAAAATTTGGAAATCTTTCAAAAATCATTGTAATGATATTATTGCTATAGTTTTCTACGTTTTCAAGGAAGTATTGGATTTCATCTGTTAGAATATCTTTATTTGTGCATGCAAACAAGCCTGCACAAATAGCACCGGAGCATAGACAATCACAAATTAATTTTTCAGAATATTGAGGGAAACGTGCTGTACAGAAACAATAGTCAATAAGTGGTGTTAGTATTTGAAATGTGAAAGATTCTTTACGATCCTTCAATGCGGAAAGGAATAAATTCTTAAGTGCAGGAATTTCGTGTTTTTGAACTATTATAGTTTCCATGATTTCTTGAATATTTGATTCTGCACCTTTGATATCGATATAATTTAGAAATTTTATGTCACTGAAGCTTGTTGGTTTTTCGGAGCTATAAAGCAATTTATTGATCTCATTGTTCAAGAAAGCTATCTTAGCTTCTTTAGATTCTTGGGAAAAAGAAGCCAAGCTCATCTTTTATAAAAATGATAAATTTTTGGCACTGACGGAATTTTACAATTAACGACTTTTTTTAACAAAAAATTTAATAAATTTTGCCATTTGTTCATATATAAGATTTATTCTCTGTTTCACATATTGAGAGACATTAGAGAATTAGAAACTTTTTTTGTATTTTTGCCCCAAATTTTACTTATTTACTATATGTAATATTAAAATTTTGGATGTTTTACGCCTCGGAAAAAAAATCAGGGGAAGAAAAAAAAAAAAAAAAAAAAAACGATAATTTGCACCTCAATTTTTGTGATTTTCTGACATTTAACCTTAAAAACAATTTTTTTTAGGCATTCCAGTATCGGAATATCAGTTTATAATAAAGCAATTTAAATTATGCTGATAATGGTTGTGTGCAACAACCTTTTGGCTTCTGTAACAAATCTAAAAAGTTGCCTATTAATTGTAGATTTGTAATATAATTATGGATATTGTACCACCCATCTATTGATTAAACATGCGGACTATGTTAGATTCCCGCGCACGTCTTTATTCCTTATATATGATTTTAACCTTAAATATATAAAAGTGACTGGCAAACTGCCCTGTAAAGTATTCAATCGGTCGCGTTTTTATCTTTCTTCGTATATATAGTTTATTTGTCAATAAAAATTGAGGATTATGCATCTTTCTCCATATAATAAATAGTATAATAATCCAAAATCTGATTTGCCATCGAAAATATCTTATTTATAATCAAAGATTTTTTAAAAAAGTGACTTAAACGTCTTTTTTAGAAATTATGAGTGAATTCTTTTCTTTCACAAGTACATCTGTTAGCGATGAAATGGATCCAATAAAAATGGAAAATGAACGTTTAAAAACGAAAAGTTCACAAGATAATGCAAAAATTAAGACTTTAAAGAAGCAAGTTTCGGATTTAACATTGAAAATTCAACTTTTAGAAGAGGAAAACAAGTTATTACAAGCGACAAGAGTAGCATTACCACCAAAACCACAAGAAAATATCAAAATGGTTCCTCAATCTAAAGTGACTGAAGTTTTGATCGGATTTGATCAGATTTTGGAACAAAATAGCAAAGAAATCAATGCATTATTGAGTAATAGAGATAGACTTTCTAACGTTTGTTTTAATTCTCTTGCTTTAATATCAACACAAGAACTATACATGCAAAAATTTAAATCATCAACACAGAAACTCTTGAGATTCCTTGCAAACAATAATGAATCAGTGGATGTTGTCATTAAAGACTTCAAATCTCTCGGAATTGATGTAAGTTCTGAACTTAATGCGTTTAAAAAGCAATCTCAAGTTAATAACTTTGTATCTAATATTACAATAGATACAACACGAAAGGTGGATTCTAATGAAATACAACAAATACTTCAAATGCTTTCTCAAATGCAAATTAATGATTCATCAATGAAAACAATTGCACAATACCTTTTACAACAAGTTAATCGTGATAAAGAGGCTAAAAAATCAATTGATGATCTGAAAATCGAAAAAGAAAAGATAGAACAAGAATATCAAAAATTATTAACAAAATTATGTGCAAAATCAAAGAAAGTTAATCTAAAATATGCTATGGAACAAATAGAATTATATTCTAAAAATGAAAAGCAAACAAAATCACTTGAAAATATGATTACAAGTTTAGTTCACACATTTGCACAATTTGGAAACAGATTTGGAAATGATTCTGACATACAAAGATGCTTGAATCGTATAAACATTTGGCTTCAAGGTTCTGCGGTAGATATCGATATTGTCCAAGAAATTGACTTTTTATTAGGAATGTGTTTAACAGAAAGGAAAGGAAAAGCTACATCACATTGCCATAATGAAGATTATCTAAATAGACACAAAAATTGTCTGTATGAAAAGAATATGATTAGACAAGTAAAACAATTAAAGGAATCAGTTATTGACATGAAAGGAAGACTAGAGGATGTCAACAGATCACACTATAGGAAAGCAAATTATTAATTTCCAAATCATTATTTAAATCATTAGAATCATTCTCTAAAACATGTGTCTTGTCATATTCTTTGTATGAAAATTGGTTGTTATAATATTCATTTAGTATTATGTCATGTAAATATAGTTTTTTGTCATTTGTCAAATCTTTTTTTTTTTTTTTTTTGTATAATGATCTATATTATTGAGCAAATAGATTGAAAAATTAAGGGTATATTATACATGTCGAAATGGCGCAAAAAGTGACATTTGGCCAAATTTTACCTTATAATCGTTATCGTTCCATTGGCGCCGGCGAAGATTTCCCATACATATAGAGTTGAAATGTTAAATAACTATCATTATAAAGAAATTCTTATTTAATTGCATTCATGATGGCTACTATGTACGCTATTATAATATAACATTATTCAACATCACGTCACTTTTCGACACACAGTCACTTTTCGCGAGCGAATCCAAAATCAGCGAATCCATCACTAAACGGCCAGTTCGCACATCCCTAATATATATCCTATCAATAGTTATAATATCTCAGCATTAGTTCTGTAGGATAATGCTAAAAAAATCAAATATTGATTTTTTTTTGTCATGTAAAAATAATATTTGTCTGTTGTCAAAAAAAAAAATCAAAGAACTTTTTTATTAGACATAAATGTTATGCATATATAATAAATCATAAAATATAAAAAAACGGTAATTTAGGGGTGGACCCTTAATAGTTTAAAAAATTGACAAATCCAATGATCAATGTGAGAACGAAACGTAATACTTCTAAAACACTAAAAAATCTTATGCTTATAACATTCAACGTGAAAGACTGGCTTAGCGATGACAATCTCACCAAGATTTCCCATACAGAATTAGCTCGCGAGTGCAAATTCTGGACATTTGGATTCAAGATGACTGTCCCCGCAGGAAGAAAGGGAAATTCTATCCTAAAAGTTACATCTACGCGAAATAATAAAACTAAAAAGCAATTGATAATCAAAGCTAAAGTTTTTGCAGGAAATGATAATAACGAAATTGAATCTAAAGAAAGAAACGTTACTGTTGGTGCAATTGACACATTTGAAATTAAATTCGACTTTATGTGGGATAAAGATTTCCATGAAAACAAGTTTAAAATCACTATATCAATTTTCGAAGACCCCAATGGCCCTAAAACATCATCAGATAAGCCACTATACGTAGGCATTACTAATCCCTCGAATATCTGTTATATCAATGTTAATCTTCAAAGTTTATACCACATCAAAGCGTTTCGAAACATTATTTACAATATTAATTCGAGTGGTCATGCTGATCCAGCATCAACTCTAAAGGCACTATTTGATCAACTAGATAAAAAAATAGATACAGCGAAACCAGATCAATTTCTCGCATCTATTAACATGACAAAAGCAGACGCTATCAGTCAGAACGACTCTAATGAGTTTCTAAATTATATCATGAATTATTTCAATAATAAATACGTTTCAGAAAAGATATTTGATATATTTGGGTTTAATCAACTCGAAATTACCGAATTACAATCCGGAGAAGAAAGAAGAGACTTACGAGAAAAAATGTTGTTCTGGAATCTTCAGTTGAGTTCATATGATTTCATAGAATGCATTAAGCAAGATAGATTAGGAGATAAAAACGGAATCAAACATAAAACTACAACAAAATTTATTACATTACCAAAAATCGCAATTATTACTCTTTCTTGGACATCAGTTTTGTCTCATGATGTCTCTCCTT
The DNA here is from genome assembly GCA_008369845.1 of Trichomonas gallinae. Taxonomy (NCBI): domain Eukaryota; phylum Parabasalia; order Trichomonadida; family Trichomonadidae; genus Trichomonas; species Trichomonas gallinae. The sequence goes on along the minus strand of MRSU01005018.1, from coordinate 10,121 downwards.
CAGAGAAAGAGAGAGAACTTGAAATACCTATGGAATTAGATCTTAAAGAATATACAGACACAGAATCGGAAAAACTCCACTCAGAATACACGCTTTATGGTATTGTCATTTACAGTGGCACTGGTTCAGCTGGCCACTATCTTGTTGTTCTCAGACCAGAATTAAATAAACCAAATTCTAAATTCTTTAGCTTCAGCGATGGAACTGTTACCAAAAAGGCCGACGAAAGCTTCAGAAAGTTCAAGTGCACAGGAAAAAACCAAAGTCGTTCAATTCCAAACACAGTTTTTTACGTAAGAAAAGACTGCATTGAAGAACTATGGAAGGAGCCTGAGAAGATTTCTGCTCCAATTGAGCAAAAGCTCAATTTTAGGATTCGAACGATAACAAATCTTAAAAGCTGCATAGAATCAGGCTACATGGGATTCAAGCAAAACATTGCAACAGATAGTTACTCTATTGAAATCAATTCAACTGATACATACAAAAAACTATACGAAACTGTTAGACAAGAGTGTAAAAATATTATAAATGATGACACAAGCTTCATACTTTGGGCCCGCGACATGCAAAGCTTATTAGGAGGCATCATCATTGATTCGGAAAATTATTTAGTTTCAAATCTTTCGCAGGATTCACTATTCCTTGATGAAGTTTCACACAGAGTCGGAGAAGAACATATTAGAATATTCCTCATCTATTTTGATCCGACAACAACAAAATTCCAATTTATTGATACAAGAACCGTTAAAATTGGAGACAAAATTGATACTATAATGCCGGATGCACAAGCCGAGATCGAAAAGATCAGAGGGTCGACAAAAGGAAATGATCAATATGACATCTACATGGATGATTGCAGCCCGAAGAAGCCGCAAAAGGTTTCACCTAATTTCGAATTCAAGAACAAATATCCGAAGCAAGGCTCATTTTTCATATTTGTTCCTAAAGATGCAGTCGCAAAAATCGAAGAACCAAGCAATGACGGCCCATACACACTCCAACACTTCTATGAAAAGACACGCAAAATGAATCTCGAAAACTACTACATGAAAAATTATTTCAGCTGGGTTTTCAAGGTTTACAAATACGGAGACGTGAAAGACAATGATTTTATCATAATCAGCGTCTACAGGAATCTGGATTATCACACACTTGCTGATTTCCTCACGGAATGCTTCCAAATCAAAGACTACAACAAAGATAATGATGAACTTCTGATATTCCCGGCCGAATATGTTGGTTGGCCAAACATAAGACCAGCAATTACAGACAATACTGATCCATACGAAAATAAGCCACAAGTTCAGGACATTTTGAGAATGCACACAGCCTTCTATTATCACATCTTCAAAGGCCAGAGGGGCCAAGTGTTCAACAAAGCATTAGTAAGAGTTTCCTACTCAGAAGATTCAATTCACATCTCGAAACTTCTGATGGCCATCGTTCAAATTCCGTTCACTCCAGAAGATGTTTTGAATTCATTGAATATCAAGATCGATGACACATATAGGGTCAGGCACGTGATTCCAGCTAAATTTGAAAACTTGTCTCTCGACACTAAAATTTATGAAAAAAGGTATTCAATGAGAGTTGAAAAGAAACCTTCTCATAATGATTGCACAGAAATCACTATCATAACCGGCAGAGAGAAATCAGACACAGGAAACTATATTATATACGGTGAGCCAATTTCTATGCCTGTTTCTTGTGAAGAGACATTCTTCGGATTGATACAAAAGTACTGCACTGAAATGAATGTCAGAGAAGAAGACTACGACTTCGTATGTTTGAATGATGAAAGCAAACCAGATCAAGAATTCCTGCCTGATACAAGCAAAGCTATCATTGAGGCAGCTAGAAGGAATTTGAGAGTTGCAGCAATTTCCAAGAAGCCAAACATGTTCCTGCAGAGAAATCCTGATCTTGATTCGCGTTATTAATTTTTCTTAATATTTTGTGTATTTGTTTTTTGTTTTAAATACTATTTTTTATTCAATTTTTGAGATTAATATCAAGGATCGATACTTTACTCGAATCTTGTTATAAACTACATTGATTTGACCTTGCACAGTGAGATTTCAATATCTTTTACCTTTCCTAGAAGCCCAATACAAAGTTGTTTTGTTGTCATTGCCTCTTACGTTTATATCAAACAAATAGTGATATCAGTTGAATATAATTGCTCTTGTAATAACAAATATATGACTTAAAATGCTCAAAATGATGAGAAAATATGAATTATCGCAAATCTCGAAAATTAATTAAGAAACTGCCGATTTTTATTTAATAATTTGATTATTTGCTGTTTATATATGTATATTTCATGGTTATTTTTGTATTTTAAAATATGTACGTTTTAAAAAAAATCATAAATGAATGATTTAGAGCCTTTTGCGCGAGCTCTTCTTGAAAAAAGAAGATCAAACAGACAACAACCTAATCAAAGTCCAAGACCGACACAAAATCAACGCAACTACGAAGTCAAGCAGTCTTCATTCAATCAAAATGACGACGATAATGAACCAAATGGATCTTACAATCAAGAATACTATGAAAAGCCTAAACAACGCAAAAATGACGTCAGAAGACAAAAAGTAAAAGAAACAGACGAAGATTCAGAAATCGATCAATATAAACAAATGATTTATGCGCTTAAAAACAAGAACAGATCATTAAAAACCAAGATTTTACTCTTACAAAATGAATTGCAAGATGCAAAACAAAGAGAAGATGATAATGATCCATATTTAGTATCAGAAAATGAAGATTTACGCGCTCAGTTGAAGCAAGAACGTGTGAACAACAAATTAGCACAAGAAAGAATACGTGTTCTCGAAAATGACATAAAATCAAAGGAACAAATTATTAAAACTAAAGATCTAATGATAGTTCATTTACAGAACGCGTGCAAAGAGCAAGCAAATGAGTATGCGAAAGTTGCTGACCAACTTAAACTCCACGTTTCCGGATTTAATTATCCATCAAAACAATTTAACGCGCCAGCAGATAATTTCAATGATGATTATAGATTTAGAGATCCTCCAAATGCATATAACAACAGAAACAGCAGAAATGATTTTAATGACTTTGAAAAACCATCATTCAGCTACAATCAAGGAAAAGATGATTTCATGGATGCTTTTGATGAGTCAAAGAATGATAATCCACCTCAATATGGTTATAATGACCGCAATTTCGAAGATAAATTTGATAATTTCAGCGAAAAGCCAATTAGAAACCCAGAGCCTCCTGTATTCGATGAGCCACCAATCCAGCCAAAGAGGCCAATACCACAGAAGAGAGTGGACGTTCCAGATGGCTTCCAGGGCGGAAATTATTCAGAAGACATGCCTGTGGGCGGCGGAGGCGCTGCAAGGATGCAGGATAGATTCTCCAGGCAAGACAGCCAGAATAATGAGTCATTTGACTCATTTGCAACTGCGAATGCTGAAGAAATAAGAAAGGAAATTGACAAGTTGTTGCCAAGAAAGGCTGAGCTTGAAAGGAAACTCAACTTATCTGTTCCTAAAGGCAGCCAGCAAAGAGATAGAGACCAGATCGAAGCAGAATTCGATAAGATTAATAAACAAATTTCGCGCCTCAAATTGAAACTGAGGCAGATGGCACACTAAAGCTCAGTTTTGTAAATAAAATATTGTATTTTCATTGAACCAAACTAGAATTTTAATTTCTACCAGTGTTTTTCGGCATTTATTCACAACATGACTTAGCTTTTTTATTGTGAGTTTCGTTTGTGCCAAATCATGTAGATACTCTTCAATGAAATTAAGAATTATCAGGCTGGTGATGCATATTGACAGTACAGTTTTGATTATAATGATAATTTTCTAAATTTAGCGCAAACAATGTCGAATTTGATTGATGTAAGGAAATAAGCTTTATACATGAAGATAAGCAATGTCTATTTTCATAAGAGCCTTGAGATATTATTATTGAAAAGAATTCATCAATCTGCCACAATGATTATAATAAATGAATTTGATATTCACATACTTACTTTATTTTACTGTTCTATCAAATGAACATGTCCAGTTTCCATCATGAATGCATTCTGCGTTGAAATTACAGAATCTTTGTCGAGCATTATTCATAATTTGAACTGAAAGGTGAAAACTTATTATTACCATATTTACATTTGCATTTAATAAATAAATCATTTCTATTAATTTTTGAAGTATATTCCATGAGCAAATTATTTGTAGTGTATCCGGGTTTAACACCTATATCTAGTAAATACTCAATCATTTCAGTATTGTTATTTTTAACTGCTGGATCGAATAGTTTTTCTAAGTATCTTAAATCAATTCCATATTCAACAAAGAGCTTCAAATATTTTAATGATATTTTACTAGCAAGTGCGTCAATTGCGCACTCCTCGCATTTTAAACGACTAGTTTTTTGCTCGAGCATAATTTTAACAAACTCATATCTATCATGATATATTGCAAATGTAAGTGGGTTATTATGAATATCTTTGGCCAATGAAAGATTCCTATCATAAAGTCTGAAGTGCTCTATCAAAAATTTGAAAATTTCATAATTTCCAACTCTGATTGCTTCGAAAATAAGATGAGATTGATAAAAATGATCGACTTTAACTATCACATCGAATATCGCCTGAAGCCACTCTAAATTTTGATCAACAATTGCTTTATAAATTGCTGAATTTTCAGTTAGTTTACTATAACATTGAATTTTTTTGTATTACGAAAAATATTTAAGACCTTCAGGGAATCTCAACTCATAGAATAATTCGATAAATGATTGCCTATTATATGTGATTTCATTCTCTAAAATGAATAATAACCATTTAATATTGAAGAAATTCAGAACTCTCAAGTCATAGACTCCATAATCATAATTCTCAGCCAAATAAACTGCAATGTCATCATGACGTTGAATCAATGCGTGTCCTAACATATAACCAAGATTCACTCCGTTATCAATGAAAAGCTGAAGGATTTCTTTGTTTCCTTTATCTATTGCTATTGGTGCCAATTCATGTATATATTCAACTATTTTATAAAATCTATGCATGAATATAAATTTCAATGTCATAACGCATTCATTTTCAATGGATTTCTTTGCTATATTCATAATCTCAAGCTTGCCCAAATTAGAATTAAATAATTTAATTATGTCATTGTCAAATGAATTTTCTAATTTGAAATTATTATCATTTGATTCGGATGCTATTTTTAAAATTTCTTCATATTTTTCTTGTGGTATATCGATAAGTACTCGTAATTCTTCTATCATGGCAAGTAAAACTTTACCAAATAGAGATTTTAATCTTGGAATTGGATAACAGTAAAGAAAGTTGTATATATCCAATGTCTTATTAATATTATAAGACATTGGATATTGAAGTCATAAATAGAATATAGGGGGAAAATAGTTAAAAAGGGGAGGCACTATTATTAAACTAGTTGTTTAAATTCTTATATATCTTATATATATAATCTTGAACATGAATATATAATTCCTGCAAGATTTGAAGTAAATCTCTAGGACTATTCGTAATTTCCAATTATTCCTATTATTTTTTGGTATATAATATACTCTAATTATGCAGATATTTTCTTTGCAATACAAATCTATTTTATTAATGAAATGAAGTAGATAAAATATTTCATTTATTATATTTTTGATTTAACTAAAATTTTAATCTAAAATATCATTTTCTTATACATATCTTAAAAGCAAATTCTCATTGCCAAGAAATGAATTCTTAATTTTGGAAATATTATTTGAATTTTGGAATTTGATTAAATAAGATTTAAATTAATAGTATATATTGTTTTAAAAACACGTACAAAGATAAGAAAATAAGGCAAAATGATTATGTTTCTGTGATGTAAACATTTGGACGCTCGAATGTCTTAATATCAGCTTCAAGCTGTGCAGCTTCGCGTTCCATCTCCTCCTTCTTGCGACGGAATGAGAGATTGTCCTGTCCGAAGCTGAGAGAAGCATAACGTTTCTTGTTTTCAGCGAGGTTTGCGTATAAACCATTGAGAATCTCAATGCGCTCTTCTTCAGAGAGAAGGCGGCAGCGAGTTTCAGTGTCTTCTGGCATCATTGATTCTCTGACGTTGTCCCAGTATTCTGTTTCATCTGCGGCCTCCTTCTTGACGCGTTCCATGTAGGCTGGAACCTCACCGTAATCTGGCTTGTCTGTGTACCAAGTTTGTGGAGCTTCTGGATGAAGCTTCTTTGTCTTTGGCGCCTGCTTCCAGTTCTCGAGGATGAAGTTGCGCTTCTTTGGGCTCTTCGATTTCGGTATTTGTGTCGCTTTTGGAACTGGTGGTTTATTAAGTCCCTCATTTCCTTTAGGAATTGTCCTTGTTTGCGGCGGCAATTCTCTCTTTGAGATTGTCTCGCCCTTCTTGAGGAACTTCTTTGGATCACGCTTGATCGTATCTGGATGTGGTCCCATTGTTGCGTGTGAGCGCTTCTTAGCGGTCAGGAATTGGCTCTGGTCCTGGAACTTGCTCTTGTGGAGTGGCTCTTTGACAATGACTGGCGGCGGCTTCGGAATTAAGTTGTAAATGCACTCTTCCTCGTCAAACATGAAAAAATGATAATAACGTTTTTTTATTTACAAAATTTATTATTCAAAAAATTGTATGAGTTTTCTCAAAATATACGTTTTTTATTGGTCATTTTTGTTTTTGATTTTTTTGCTATTTGCTTTAGAGAAAAACTAATTTTTACTAGTTACAATACTACATCATCTAGTCCTCTATCATACCAATATAGTTAGAGTGCATAACTTCTTTTTGATTAGTTGAAAAACTGACCAAAAAATAGTTGGAGCAAAAATGAAATTGATCAAAAATGATTTCGTTAAATACATTTGTCTACTCACCTTAGATACTAGAAATAAGATCTTTTACTCACAGATCACTGAAATATAGGCAAAAATCTTAATATTTCCTATATTTAATCAAAAAATATTTTTATTTTTTCCTAAATATAGTTACCTGTCATAAAAATATAAGTTAGTTTGCTTAACCGTTATTCTGATGGGAAATTTGATTATTTATTAAATATTTGATCGCTATTTTGATGTTATTACTTATTTAATAATGAAAAAAAAAAAATGATTCCCTTAATGAGAAAAGAATGAATAATGATTATAACATCTCAATCCTAATGATAAATAAATATCAAATGTAATTGATGATAAAACAAAACTATATATATTTATATAGAAACCTCTAAACAGTGTTGTGCCATTGGCTCTGCCCATTGTCTAAACTTATCGAATTTGATCAAAGATTCTCCTAATTCAGGTATTGTAAGTACTTCGCCATTGAAAATGATACGAATGTACATAACACCAACTTTGTCTTCCCACAGTTCAACAACCATTGCTGAAGCATAAGGAGGGACATAATCTCTTTTAAGTCCAATGAAGCCCATGAATGCTGCCATTGTGAGATCGTGAGAGCTGATGTGTGTGAACTTTATTTCTGATCTAGAACCAATAACTTGGTCCATCATTTTAAGTATATGCCTCAATGTTGGTGCAAATGCAATTTCTCTGCGAAAAGCATATAAATCATAGTAGTAATAGGCCAAAACTTTCTGGCAAGTATTAAATACTTCATCTGTGAATAATTCAGGTGCATCTTCAAAAGCGCATCTGAGTCCAATAATATAGTCACAGATAGAAGAAAGGGCTGAATTTCGCTTTGTGAGGTTTGCAATCTTTGTAATCTTACCTAATTTCGGCCAATTTTCGTTCAAAAATTTCTTTGTTTCATTTGATCTATAGAAGTCTCTTGAAGCATCTGAAAATTCTTTGCAACTTGCTCCTCCTGGAATTAACGTAGAATATCCGTTGATTGCTGTTTGAATATTGATAACTTCATTATCACTGCGTGGTGGATATAAACCAGCAATGAAAGACTGAGCACTTTTAACGCATCTTTCGTATGGTGATGAAATGAACATGAAATTCGTTGGATCCATTTCTTCCGGAAGAAAATTAAGTTCATTTACGTAATGTTTTCTTGCCTCTTGACCAAGATTGAAGTGTTGATTCATTCCTGTAAGTGTTAAGTCACCAGCTCTGCAATTTATTGGAAGATCGACATATCTTGGATCAATAACTTGTTTAAACATGCGATAATGCGTTTCCGGAGAAGCTTCAACGAATCCTGCAAGAGCTTCATCGCTATCACAAGTCCATTTTGCTGTAGAATTGAACTCATCATATAAATTATTTGGAACACGTTGACCATGGCGAGTCATAACTTGCACATAGCGTAATTTCATGTCTTTCACGGCTGCAGGAAATGTTGGTTTGAAGCTGCAGACATCAGGCACTGAATTTATCAAATCAAAAAACAAACAAAACATTTTTAAAATTCGTGTCAAACTGACGTCAGTAATATGTATTTTACATGTCATATATATGATGTTACTTGGCAAAACACTTTCAAATTAATTATTTACATGACAAAAATGAATCGTTTTTATTTTACATGACAAGTTTATCGATTTTACAAGTCAAAAGATTTCGATTTGAATATGTTACATGACAAATTTCGTTTTTACACGACAGAATAATTCAAATTTAAAGTTTTACATGACAAAGGTTGTGATTTCTGTCAGATGAGGAAGACTGCATATGCAAGTCAGAAAGAAATCTCTGCGTCTCTCGTCTCGGAGCACAAACCATCGGCAATATGTCAAACGTGCTTCAGGCCAATATATAATGAATATGTAGTGCAATGCGCCCGCTGCCATGGTTTTATTCAATGCTTACAATGTTTCTCTGTTGGCGCAGAAAAAGGCAAGCATATCAGAGAGCATCCTTTCATTGTAGTGAAAACAGATCTACCAGAAATATTATCAAAAGGCTGGCCTGCAAATGAAGAGATCAGATTACTGAGAGCAGTTGAAGAATCTGGTCTAGGGAATTGGAGAGATATATCAGTTGACCTCGGTACAAGAACTCCTGAAGAATGCGAGAATCATTTTTTCTCAACTTATTTCAAAACTCAAATTTCGCCGAAACCAGACCAAATAATAAAAGAAGATCCACCTACTCCGCCACCATGGCCTGATGAGGAAGCTAAACCAATAGAATCTCATCCTTCAGATGGTGCAGAAATTAATATGCGAAAAATAGGCCACTACGAGAAACAAACACCTGCAGAATATAACGGATATATGCCAATGAGAGGAGAATTTGAGACAGAATTATATGATAACGCAGAAGATATAATCAACGGAATCAATTTCGAAGAATTACAAACGAAATATACATCACAACATCAAATAGAAGAAGAATTTGAGCATCATCTAACATATTTACATGCTTATAACAACATAATTGAAGAAAGAGAATATCGTCACGATGTAATAAAAGATTTCGGACTATTAGAAGGCCCATTTGTTGGTTTTAAGAAAAACACAACACCAACAGAAATAGAGCATGAACAAACCTTGTTAACTTTAGCTCCATTTGTAAAATATCAAAATTTGAAGAAAATCGTTGACTCCATTGATAGGAGAGACCAACTACTGCAGATAATACATCAAAAAGAATATTGGCAGCAGATTGGTATTGATAATGAAGAACAAGGTTTAGCTTTCAACAAACTGTACGAAATGTTCCAAAAATCGAGCGAAGTTAATGAGCAAAATATAATTCAGTGGAACAGTTTGATAGACAAAGTCACAGCGACGACAGAAGATACGGACAGTGAGTACTTAAAAATGCTGACAGCTAAAGAGATAGAACTATGCAATGAGCATTGTTTGCATCCAAAAAACTATATAATGGTCAAAGACATGATTTTGAGGGAATTTTCTATACGTGGAAGTCTCTCTTTAAGCGATGTTATTGGTTTTTCACCTACAGATGAGGCAATTCTTACATCTGTTTATAATTATATGAAAGAATGCGGATGGATTACCTGAATTATTTTTTATTATATTAATAAATTGTTTGTTTTTTATTGTAAGATTTCATCACAATATTTGGCTTTTATTCCGCCATGTTTTTCGCAATATCACACAATTTTACCTCTGGAAAAAAAAGGGGGTTGATTTTTTTTTTTTTTTTTTTTTTTTTTTGA
>MRSU01005016.1:0-39163 GCA_008369845.1 Trichomonas gallinae | reverse complement strand
TTTAGCTAATGCTCGACTATGAGGCGTTAGGAAGCAAACAAGTATAAAAATGTAAACTATTCAAACCTACCCCCTTAATTGTTTATTTTTGTAAAATTTATTTTATCATTATTTTTTTTTTTTACTCATATCATTGTAATTCTCTATGAATTTGCTGTTTAGATTTTTTACATCATGCTACAAATTGATACAGTGATATTTTCCAATTGAATATGGTGCGTAAGAAGTTTGCATGATCAAAATTCATCTGTTAAAATATGATTTCGAATTTTCATTCTTTCATCAAACTGAAAACACTTAAATATTCATAGGAAACCGTCTATGATCATCAGCAACAATATAGGTGATCCTCCACATAAAACCACATAAATTTGTGTATCTGACCGTCTATGAAGAATGAAAGTTTAATGACAAAAATATTTTCCTTGACTAATTAATCAATATTATGATTTATTTATTATTGTATATATATATATTAATGAGGTTCGGCATTTTTCAAATTAATCTTATCGGAAAATAGAATAATAAGATTGATTTTGGTTGAATTTAGAATTTTCATGAAGTTAATTTAATGAAATTACATTTTGTCCTCGTTTTAGAGCAAGATCCTCACGGAAATATAAATATATTTATTAATCTGAAGCTTTATATATCAATGAATTATCCCTAAAATGAATAGAAAATTATTTTTAGAAAGATTAAATGAAATTAAAGTGAATTTTGTTTTATTAAGTACTATACAAGAACAATAATTTACCCGTCTAAAATTTGAGAAATATCCAAAATTTCAACGTGTTTTCGGAAATCACGAAATTTTTACCGTGCTTTCGGATTTTTAATGAATAATATGTGTATAATGGCATTTATGGATCGTATTTCCGATGATTTCAGATTTATCAACGAAAATTGATTTCAAAATTGAAAAAAACTTATTACAATATAAAAATATCGTTCAAATCTTAGAATGAGTTATTTTGTTGATTAATTCATCATTATTGTATATTAAATTAAATCTCAATCAGATTTGTAGAAAACACATTGAATTATTTGAGTATTGGGAATTAATTCTCAGAAATATATAATTGCTGATCCTCCCAACTCAATTATGATTATCTGTCTCAATAGATTAGTAAAAAATAGGTTTCTTCCGTGCTCTATATGCAGATGAATTAAAAATGCAAATGTTCATAAAAAGATATGGTTATTATACTAAGCAATTAACCATTTAATACTTTCGCGAATTTATTTTAATAAAAAGAAAACCACGACGATCCTTGCAAACTAATCAGTGATATTAACATAATACTCATTTAATTTGAATTTTTTGAAAAATAAATTCAAAATTATAATTTTATGAAAAAAAGGGATTCTTAATGTTAAATGAAAACACACTATGATACAATCAATATCATTCAAGACAAAATGATTTGAATAAATCAAATATATTAATTATTGATTTCTACATTTATCTAGTGATAATTTGTTGAATTTTTCAGGTCATGAACAATATTGGAATTATTTTATTATGAAGAAATATTTTCAACTCATTGTTGGTCATTTTTCTCCGATGGCCATGCCATCATTGAAATATGATAGTACTAGTATTGCAAACATTGTAGAAAACTTGCATAAATACGTTGTGATGAGTGTATTGCTTTATGTATTTCAAAATTGCAAAAAAAAAATAAACATGAATTATTGAAATGCTGAAAGAATTGTTGTGTAAATAGATCCAGAAATAGATTGTAGTCATGAATACCTGAACTGTGATCAAAAAAATGCTAACTTTTCAATGGGTCATGTATTAAATTGTTGTTAAAAACAGAAGATCTGAATAAAAATACCTCCATAATAGTCATCATAATCTAATGTCAATCATGTAATAATATTGAATCCCCATCAAGACCTTGTCATAAAATTGTGACGCAAAGTTTCAAAGGATGAAATTCAAAAGTCAAACACCGTTAAAAAATATATGTCTCCTCATCTAGTTGATGACTGTGTATTTTTTGCAAAATGATTTATTGTATGGGAGGAAATTTTTTCATAAAATCTTCAATAATTGAGGGGAATTTGTGTAATCGAAGATCTTTGCTTAAAAATTGGTTCAAATGGATGCATACAGTTAAGGGAGCATAAGCAATTAATTGGAGTTCATTCAAAAATATTGAAATGAATATTTGTTGTTGATTATTACAGATAATATACATGATTTGCTAATGAATTATACCAAAAATTAAATTCAATAATGATTGATCAAATCCATGCATTTTAATGTCAATATTAAAGTTCAGTGTTTAATGATTTAAACTAAATGGTCGATCTATTCAAATACTTTTACGTTTGTGTAGAATTTGGCATTGAAAAATTTATTTTTGTACAGTTTTGTCAGGTCTTTGTGCATTTATAGGTGATGTAATTTGTTATATCATGATGATTCATTATCATAAAGTTAGTAGGTCACAAGATTTTTTGATAAATCGGTCATCGAGAGGCCATATATTGTGATTTGCATGATTATTTTTTGAATAACCCGTTCAAAAAAATGAGTTTTCGAATATTTGAATGGGGTAGTGTTTATCGTCATTTATTCATTTATTTCTAGCAAGAATATACTCCATGCTTGGACGCCAGTATCATCACTATCAACGGCCAGAGCGTGAATCAAAACGCACTACGTCACAGGCGATAAAAGACCACGAAAAGGTGAGGATAAGAGTACTTAATGCGGGAAACAAATTAGATCATGTCATTGAATACTTAGAATCGGTGTTCGGACCACATATAACAGTGTACATGCTCCTCAAAGAGGCCAATGTTCTGTCTGAAAGGTTAGGACTGACAATCGATAGACTGGCGACAAGAAATAGATCAGCATTGTTCTGTTGGTTTACTGAAAACTGGGATCTGATCTTTAAATATCTTCCCAAACTCTCCGATTCGTATAAATCGCAAATTGTTCAGCCCAAATTGTCTTCTTTCCATCCAAAAATTCAATGCGAAGAAATTGATATCACTGATATTACAAATTTGTTAAATTACCATTAAACATGTTATTAAAATCATATAAACTATCATTACTATTGTTATCTATATCCAATGATTAATAAAATCAATAGAATATTTTGAATTGTAATTCGTCACTTTTCCTGATGCGATCATATTAATCAGCGATAATAGAGTGTGTCAATCAAAATATATTATTGGCAACTATGAATACCCATGATATATGAACCAAAAACGGATGTATCCGCAATAAATTCAAAATCAAAATTAATTGAATTCGAAAACTTAAAATTTTATACTAATATTTTATCACTATTATTTAGACCTGTTTACAAAAAATGACACTTGGTATGGGATTGATATTAAAATCCTAATGAATTTGGAAAAAGTTCAGATACATAAATTGTATTTTCTCATTATTTTGTATGAATTTTAATTTTTTGGTTCATAAAATCTTGATATAGTAATTCTAAATCAAATATATCATAGTTAATTTTAATTGATGTGTAAATAATATTAAATTTTGATTATTTCTCAAACATTTCATGAAATTCAATTCAAATTTTCCCATTCAAATTAATATCTCTTTACATAAATTCGATACATAAAAGATTTATAATATTTTACACTGATATACAAAGGGAGAATTAGCATAATTGAAGTTTGAAATTTGCTTTTATATCATTTTTTGCAAAACTCAGTCAAATAATATATCTGACAATGATATTTCGTAATTCATTTGCGAAATTCCATAATTTAAATTTCTGATAGGTAATGACCAGTAAAAAAAATGTGACAAACTAACAAAAAAAAAATTAAGTCAACAAAACATTGAAAGAGATAAAAATAACTAAGAATTTAAATAAAAATGTGACAAAGTAAAGAAAATCAACACGAGTTGATACATCAATGCAATAACTAATATTCAATAATATTTCACTCACCAATTAAAAAAATTGTTCTCATTTTTTTGAGAAGGAAATGGTCATGAAAATTTTTTACAAAAAATTTGAAATAATGTAGGGAAATAAGAATAGAATAAAACTAAGAAAGAATCAAATCTCATTTAATCGTGAAAATTTTTCTCACTTCATTTTTTGATGGGTTGCACTGGATCCCAAGTTACAGCTGAAGAGCCAAAGACAACAAAGCCACAAGCTAACAAGCAACCAACACAACAGCCATCGGCCGCTAGTCATCCTCCTGCAACAACAAATGGTAAGATGCGCGTTCTTATGTTGGTCGCACACATTGATCCGACACATAAAGCTACTGCTTTCAGATTCGCTGACTCAGCCAAGCAGGCTTTGATTGATAGTGGCCATGAGGTCAGATACGTTAATTTGATAGAGTCAGGTTTCGACAAAGTTTACACAGAAGGTGACTTCAAGACATGCAATAAAGAGCCATTCAACTTATTTGCTAACCAAAGCGAAGATAATTTATCCGCAGCCGTTAGAGAACAGCAAGAAAACCTCAAATGGTGCTCTCATGTTATCATATTCGCGCCAATGTGGTTCGGCAGACTCCCAGCTGCTGTCTATGCCTATACTGAGAGAGTTTTCACAGTTCCATTTGCCTGGGACTTCCAGAATATGCTTGATAAGGGCCACTTAGCTGGAAGGAAGGTCACATGCGTCATTTCTACAGGCAGTGCTCCAATGTTCTTCGCTCCAGGTGAAGGAAATGGTTTAGATTCTTATGTTTGGAGTGCTCTTTATGCCTTCAACTACTCAGGCTTCACAATCTTGAGATCTATTGGTGTTCACGGCGCTAATTCTCCAAAGAGAATCGAACAGCAGCCAGAAATGATGAAGAAGCTCAACGAGAAGTTGCTTCAATTAGACTCTTGGAAGGTCATTGAGAACAAGAAGATGGTTCCTCTCGCTACACTTGAAGAAATTACTGTTGATAATATTCTTCAGTGAAAAATTATATAGACTGAATAATGTTTTATAAAGATTTGCTGTTATTTTCTATTTTTAATTATTTTCCTTTTCTGTCACAATCAAAATAAGAAATTCATTTTATGAAATTTGTTTTGTGGTGAATCAAGCACAACAAATAGATGAAATATCAATTTCCATCAAATTTTAATAATTTAATAAAGTGTATATATCCATATTTCAACAATTCAAAAAAAAAGCCAAACTATTTCTTGGCATTCACTTGTTCAAGTAATATACTTTATTGCATTCTAATAGTAGTACTAAATAATTGACTCTACATTTTCTTATTCTCAGTAATTCGAATTATAGATACATGCATTATTTGCTGTATACTTTCGCGACTCAAATTAGTTTGTAATATTTTGAAAATAAACAATTTAATAATATAAAAAACAGATAAAATTAATATATGAAGACTAGTCCACTGTAATCTTCCATGTAAACATTACAACTGCTGCGATATGAACTCGACAAAAGTTCACAGTTGTAATTTTCAGGATCAATTTCATAGACACCAACATAAAGTTTTGGAATGTGTCGAGGATAAATTGTGATTTGTTGATAGAGACAATTTGCTATATCATCGTAGAAACAGTTCATTCCAAAGATGGTATTGACTTCTATGCTGCCTTCGAAAGAAGTCAACGAAATCTTTAGACTTCTTCCTTCGAAAATGTCTAAGCCTTGAGTTCGAGTAATTTGCTTCAAAGATTTGTAGTTCATCAGCCAGAATCTATCAATGTCGATGAATTCAGGTGGAATATTTATATCAGGAAGATACTTGCTGAACGAAATTGCGCGAATTATGTCGTATGATATTGAATCTGTGACGATTGTTGGGCGGAAGAAAGGCATCAATAAACTGCTTGTTAGCATCGTCATGTTGCTCTTTCCGTGGATAACTGAAGGTGGACAAAGCGGAGGCCATGTTGTGAAAAAGCAAAGGCTGCTCATGAAGACAGGAATTTCAGGCTTATTTATTGTCGTAAGAATGACAAGTCTGAATTCAGGTGGGAAAGAATGAAGTGAAATTAAGTTTCCTATAAATGATGAAATTTGTGTAAATCCAATTTCGCAGAATTCTGGGAATCTAATGACAACAATTCCTCTGTTTCTGTAGAATTGTTTGTCTAAATCCTCTGAATATGAATTGATTACTTTTGTGTTATTAATTTGCATCAATAGATTTGTTGGATCGCTGCTTGCATTGCAGTTAATGATAATTGGAATATCGCATGAATGATTGAAAATGAAATCGCATAGATTGAATTTCGTCATGTCATATTTAAATGATTCATAATCAACAATATAACTATTATCAATATCAACAACACTGTCGTTCATAGAAAGACAAAAATTGAAAATGATTTTCTTCTGAAATTTTTCAATATTATGGAAATCATCATTGGATAATTTTGAAGCGAATAGTGAGAATAATGGTGAGACTCTGAAAATATTTGTTTTCGAAATGATATCGAAGAATAAATGGTTGATATTGCTTCCATTTTCTTGGTCATATTCTTCAAGATTCTTGATTTTTGTTGATGTTTCAATTATTTTTGTGTTACATTCAGTTAATTTCATTCTATTGTCTTTAATGATGTCTTTGAAACTCTTCCATCTTTCGGTTGAAAAGAATTCTTGCTTTTGTGAATTAAAAACATTATTGATATTTGATGAAACTTTATCAATTATTTTCTCATATTCATTCTTTTTGTCTTCGAGAGAAATTAAATACGTGAAATCAATCTTTGTCTTGCTTTTAGAAATCAACTTTGAGAAAACACAATTTAAGTTTACATTCGCGAAGTTGACGAATATTGTTGAGTTCTGGATATGTTGCGGAACTTTGTCAAATTCAACTGATGTGAAAATGAAAACATTATGATTATTTTGCATGTCTATGAAATGAAGAATATCAATGAAATCATCTGATATCAGAATTATTGGATCTTCAACTGAGAATTTATCATATCTTGATGAAATTATTTGTGATTCTGGAACTAAATACTTCAAAATGTAGAAACAAAATCCTGTTGGATCGAAAATAACTGGTGTTCTTAATGGATTCAAAACAGAAGCAAATTTTTCAGCTAATATTGTATCATCATTAATTCCTAGTTCTCTAATTTTAAGATAATAAAATCTTCCAAAATTTATTTCTTTGATTCTAATTTCCGAGACTTGTTTGCAAACATATGATCTGTGTTGTTTGTGCTGATTATAATTCATGGCTGATAGAACATTGACGGATAAAGATGTGACAAATGAAGTTTCGACAAGATTATCTAAATCTTTCTTGTAAGCTTTTGCTTCAGCTTGAGCTGTCTCTATTTCTGTTGTTACTCTTTTGTTCATCTTTTTAATTTTTGCAATATTTTCTTCTTTAACGATTAAAAGAGTATCTGTATCCGATTTACGTTTTATTGTTGAGTCTCTCAATGAAACCATGTCATCACGTTTTGATTCGCAAAGTTTGACCGATTTTTCAAGTGCTTCAAAATGTTTAGCAATTTCATTAATTCTCAAGGCTAACATTCTTTCTTTCTCTCTTAAAGGTCTGATGTTCTCTGATTCTTCATTGTAGAAAATAATCATGTGGAACCATTTGACTATGTTACTGAAATCTTTGTTAACTTTCGATGCACGATCTAATAATCCACCCCCATCAGACAAAATCTTTTTGATTTTGTAAAGCTTAGCTCTAGTAATAAATGAATCAGCAAATGATGACATCGTGTTCGCGAAGCTTGAGCTCTGAATGAATTTCTGCATCGGAGTGAAATAATCGAAATTTTTCTTGTTCCCTGTTTCTGTGACATTTGGCTGCACATCATATAATACTGAAAAAGCTTGGAAAAGAGGCAAAATAGAAGGTGTTGGACTTCTAATTGCTTTAAACATTTGAATACTGTTTGTATCAATATTCTTGATGAATGAAGTTGACTTTTCTATTTGTGGCATCAAATATTCTAATCTTTCTTGAGCTTTCGAATGTTCATTATTTAGATTTTCGAATTCTTCATCAAATTTATTATGTTCGAAGTTTGAAATTTTTATTGCATTCGATAATTCAATATTTGCACTTTCTATTGCTTTATTGAAGTGTTCTATTTGTATTTCTAATTGTTTGATTGTATCTTTAATGTCACTGATTTCTTTGTTGCATGAATTTTCATATTCTACTAAACAATTCAAGTTATTGATTATTGCTTCATTTCTCTCGATTTCTTTTTGTATAATTGGCTTCAAATAGTTATAAAGATCATATGTGTATTTCCTTATTCGTTCAACAGCATTTAAAAATGATTTGCCGCTGTAAACACGAGATGCAAGTTCTGTAGCAAATGAAAACTTGTCGATGAAGAACTTTTCAATGTTTTCATCTTCTTCTTCGAAGATGAAACATGCTTCACATGTAAGTGAATGATCGAAAAACTCAACAGAACTTGATTTGAAAGGAGAAACAAAAACGAATTTGATTTCCAATAACCTCCTGAAATATTCTTTCTCTTTCATTTTCTCGTCACCTTCTTTTTGATATTTTATCTTAAGTAAATTCGGTACAGTTGTTGTTGGATGCTTTACAATGACAATGTTTTTGTTCCCATTAAAACATTTTTGAAGATTTTCGATGTCATTTTCATCTTTGATGAAATAAGAATTTTCAATGTTAATTTCTTTCTTCGAGTTGCAGATGATTGATATTGAATTTTGTACTTTTGTTAGTGAATCAATCATTTCATTCAATGATTTGCAAACTTGTGTATTATTATTTTTTATCAATGCTCCTGGACAGAAAACATATCTATAGGCTAATTCGAATGAAAATTCTTGATAATCTGGAAGAAGAATTAGATACTGAAACTGTTTGTTCAATGTTTTGAAATCAATTTCATGTGTAATTATGCAAACATTTGATTCTGTTGCTTCTTCTGGATCGAACACAAATGAAAAATCATCACAGTATTTATATAAAAACGAATAAAGCCAGTTCATCATTTTGATTTTTGTATTTCCAAAAACTATAATTGATTCTTTCGAAGATAAACAACTAAAAACTATATCACTCAACTCCAGCTTATCGTAATCAATTTTGAGTGCGTTGCAAACTCTGTTCTTTTCTTGAGGATTATAAGATGTCAGCAATGCACAGAGATATTGTGTGAAAATGCTGTTCTTGAGTGAAGAATAAATTTTTGCTTGTCCAATAAAGAAATTGACAATATCTTGCGTGAATATGTTGTAAAGATCCCAGAATTCGCTATCAATAGCTTTATATGCTATTAGATTGCAATAATCAGCAAGATTTGTTGGAATCTTTTCAGCTGATGAAACTTCGAAAACAAATTTTGTGTCGCGACTGAGTTTAATTCTCGAACTGTTTTCGAGCTCGAAATAAGGGAATTCTTCGAAAATAGAGCAGTCAGACATCATTGGATGGTGATGATACCATATTATTGAATCTTCTTCAATAAACTTCTTTTCTATGTCATCTCTACTAAAAATTTCGATGATTCTATTTTCATTTGTTTTGAAATGTTCAATAATTGCATTTTTGTTGTCATTATGATTTGTTCCTACAACAACATTGAATTGCCACGAGCTGATGTCCTCATCGATGATTATTGGTCTCAAGAATGTGTATAAAACTTGAGAAATATAAAGTCCACTTGTTATCAAAATTCCATTGATGTCATTCATCAATGAATATGCAATGTCTAACTGTGTCGATGAATCCATGTAATCAAAATCTTCCAAATGAATCCAAACTTTTTCGATTTCAAGTGAATTTAAAATTTGATTCTTTTTCTCTTCGAAATAATCTGAGCTGCAATGAACGCCAAATGCATATTTACCCATGAAATTCGCCGCGAAATTAACAAACTTGTTTGCAATGATTGAGTCATGAATAATTGCACAAGATCCATTGTAAGAAGATGCTTCAACGAAACTTAGCAATTCATCAAATGTTGGCATGTCATCCATTTTGAATGTATTAGGAATGAATTCAAATCCATAATTAATCGAATACTTTTTGAAATTGATGACAACTTTTGAGTCTTTCAAGAAAAACTGTGGAAAGTCAGGAAGTGTAATTGTCCTTGCGAAATAGTTTGGTTGCAATGCTCTTTCTTCGCCAACCTTGAAGAAAGCTGAATTAAACGGCTTGATTGCATTATTCTTGAAATTTGACAATGATGATGTCGCTGATACATAAGTGTAATCTGTTTCTGATGTCTCTGATGTAGTTTGCTCAGCACTCAATAGTGGACTTGTGAATTTAATTGATGAAGGAGATTTTTGGATTGGTTTTGGAGGAGTTGTTGGCGATGATGATAATTGGAATTTAGGAGATGACATGTTCATCGATAAAGGAGAACCAAATATCTGCGATGGTGAAGGGGATTCAGATAATTGGAATTTTGGAAAAGATGCATTTATCGATGAAGGAGAACCAAAAATATTTAAAGATGAAGATGAACCAAATTCTGGAATTGACTGCTGTGAAGGCACAGGTTTGAGTTGATTTGTTTCTGTGAATGTTGACATTGTTATTTTCTTGCGCTGAGCTGCTTTTTCGTTTAGTTTAAAATTCCATTTGTTAAGTGAAGCAATTTGATTCAAGATTAATTCATAATAATCAAACAATGAATCAATGGAATCAATTGTAACGTAATTCGTGCAGGCCATGTTAATTGATTTCTTGAAATTCATCAATCTATTGCAGACTTGGTTAAATTCTCTTTCACCGATAATATTTTTGACGTATTTTGTGAATTTGATGTTCAAAATAACAAACAACTCTTGATATGTTACTGATGGCATTCTGTCGATTAAATATTTCTCCGATTTATCTGCACAATCAAGAATTGTTGACATTAAAACATCTTCGATTCGATTTTCAATTTTTTTCAATAACAATGGAACATCTTTTGTGTCATATTCGATTGGTGATATGTCAAGTCTTTCTTCATTCTTTCCTAGAACAGCAACAATTTTGTTGCTTTCAATAACAATTCCGTCGAGAGAAGGAAAAAGATTTTTAACTTGCTCTGAAAATCTTTCTGGACTTTTTGTTGATGCTATGTAAGAGAATAATTCTGAGTTGCCAAGAAACTGAAGCCTATAATATTCTTTCCTTCTCGATTGAAGATATGGATAAATCTTTTCTTTCAACTCTTTAAATTTGACATAAATTGCTTCGAGTTTTTCGATCATTGATATTGATAAAACGCAACAAGTACATTTCGACCAAAGCTCAGAAACTGCTTCTTTCAAATCACCAAATGACAAATAGAATGCATATTGATGCTTTTGAGTATCATCAGCTTCCATAAAATCACTTTGATAAATATACAAATCATAAGTTTTTCTGACTAAATTTACGAAAGTCTGCATTTGAGTAACAAAATTCTCATGCTTCTCGAGCTTTTGTTCAAATGGTTCTCTGTACTTAGAGTGTTTAACTTTCCTTATATCTTTGACTTGATCTTGTAATTTCGAGATTCCTGTTTGAATAAATTTTGGAGCGTTGAATAAAGTTAATGAAAATGTCCAATCATAGAAATTCGCGATTGAAGCATCGAGAAAATCTTCAAGTATATATTCTTGCTCGGCAACATAAACAATGTCCATGATTTCCTTCTGCTTGTCTAAGACTATTATGTCGATCAAATAATAGAGAGTTGCGCTTGTATCTAAAGGATGATCGATTTGGAATAACTCGTTGATTTTTATCCAGTGTCGATTTCTTAGATAAATTGAACCTAAAGCATTGATAATTGGAATATAATTGTTGAAATTAGAAACATTGTTTTCGACAAGAAGAGCAACATTCCTTGGAATTGGAAAATCTTTGAGTCCTTCACACGCATCTTTGATAGAAGCAACCCATCTTGCAAATTTTTCGCTGACATCCTTGGTGTTTATTGCTTGTATTTGTGTTCCAGCAATTTTCTCGTTCTCACTTGAGTATTCAGCTGTTGCAACCCATAACTTTCGTAAGCATAAAGAAAGTCTTTGACCCTCCAACAAATTTGTTTCATCGAATGTTTGTCTTTCCAAGTATTTGTCGCCTCTTTTAATTTCGTGGAAATCTTCGACAGCTTGATTGAATCTATCATTTAAAACAACAGTTCTTTCAGCAATGCTAGATATGTTCTTAGTGAAGCCTTGTCGAAGAAGAACTCCGAGTTCTAGATCCAAATCTGTGTAAATAAATAAAAGCTGATTTTCTTTGAGATCATATTCATTTTTGATGATAATTCTTCTCTCTTTGAGCTCTGTTTGTCTCAGCGGAAGAGTCTTGGTGAATTTGGAAAGATACAATCTGAATTCAAACATAAATTGCTGGACTTGCAAAGTGAAAGGGAAAGAGTTGTTTGACAATTCTTCGATGACACTTTGTATAAATGAAATATCTTTGTTCATCTTCTTAAGAATTTCGAATGCTCTGTCCATATCATTTTTGAGCACAATAAATGATGAAAGATCAACAGGTTCAACTGTCAACAAGTTTTTGGTGAATTCCAAAACACAATATAATGATTCTATCTCTGACATGCAATGCAAATATAATTTCATGTAGATAGCTTTTGAAACATATTCTAACCCGTGTAAAGCTTCTCTCGCTAAATGTGTGAAATTGATGACTAAAAGCTTAGTGTAATAAGTAGTTTTCGTCGAAATCAGTTCTTCAATCAGCTGCAAAATTTCATTATTTATCTGTATGAAATCATTTATCATGTCATGAGTGAGCATCTGTGTTGGTGGAATAGAATTTTTAGAAAGCTGATGCATCATAACTGCTGAATCTAAATCCATGCATTCAATAATTCTTTGCACTTCATAAAAATCATAATAAAAGCCATATCGAAACTTTTGATCGAACTCAGTAACTTTTTCATGGATTAATTGTATTGGAGGTATAACAATTTCATCTAAAAACTTCAGCAATGAATCCATCTGAGGCTGAATCATTTCCATGTTTGGTCTGTAACAATCATTATCCATCTCAAAGAGTCCACCAATCCTAAAAACATTTGCTTCTTCCCACGAATAAACTAAAACATCAACAGTCTGATGCAATGCGGCAATTTCAGCACTCAAGCTCATTTCTATTTTATCCGTGAACGTCTTCTTGAATGGAGTAATTTTGTTATCTATATAATCGTAAAACTCTTTCAATAAACTATTTATAATTTCTGAAATCGTTGTTACAACAATGTGATCAATTGTTTTTGCCATTTCTTGGTTGAAAAACGTAATATTCTTGATTTGTTTGACTATACTAGAAATTGTTGATATGAATGTTGTTGAAATATTGTATTTTACAACATTTTGAACTGTTCTACAAAATTGGATAACATCAGTAATTGTTTCATCGAACTCAATAAATCTAAAATTGATCAAAGATCTCGCTTTCTGCTTAATACTAATAATTTGTCCAATAGATTTAATCATATTAGCTTCCTTTTTGATGTCTACATTTGTTATTATTACTTTTGGAAGACAATTAAAAGCCAACGGAAAATCAGATAAAATTGGAAAATTTCTTTTTTCGAATTCTTTTGCTGCTTTTTTGTTTTGATTTAGATTTTTCTTATAATTAGCTACATAAGTAGTTGTAACATCGAGCATGCATACTTCTCTAAAGATTTTGGAAACCCTTGAATAGTTTGTTAAAAGTTTTGGCTTGATTTTTGCCAGCAGCATTTTAAAATTATTTGGTTTAATATATGATTCCATTGGATTCAAAGTCTGATCAATATATGCGTAAAATCTTTCATATCTCATGAATGACTCTCTTGTCTTCTCTGCTTTTCGTCGTCGCTCGAAAAATTTGTCACGATTTTCCCCAGAAATAATCAAATTTAATCTTGAAACAAATTTTCTTATGTCAGAGTCGCAAAATTCGACGTAAAATGTGCTACGATCCGAGGATATTCCTAGAATAAGGACTTGTTTCCATTCTTCTTTAAAGTTGTTAAAAGAAATCGAAGAACCTGTTACAATTTCGTCATTTTCTATTTTTTTGGAAAGTTTGTTTAAATCAACTGTTTCTAGGTTTGAATCATCGAAGAATATCAAAGGTATCAATTGGAAGCCAAATTCCATTTCTAAATCAATTTTAGGAAAAATATTATTATTTTTTGGTTTTGATTGAGAAGACGATACAACGATCTTTCTTGTAGTTTTTTCGTGAGTTTTTGATGAATCAGTAGTGTTTTTCGTTAGTTCTTGAGGAATATTTACCTTTAATAAATTTGATTTAGGTTTTTTAACATAATAACTCGATCTGCCGGAATATGTTAGTTTTGCGGGTCCTAACTTTAACTCTTTGCTCGTAGAATTAATAGTTTTAGACCTAGAATTCTGTTTTTCCATCCATATTGTCACTTTTCTAATTTTAAACGGCTATTTTCTTTACACTCTCAATGATCTGATTTTTATTTTCCAAAAATTGATCAATATCTGATTTCTTTGAGTCTTTTTCATACCAAATCATTAATTAAAATTAATATTAATTTTACACCTTATTTTACGGGTGCATTAGAAATCTAAGTTGGTAATTTAGGAGTTGAGCTTATAATTATTGATGATAATGCATGTTTTATCAACATGTGTTGAGTAAAAAAGATTGTTGCCAGGCTGTGCAACACATCATAAAACGATCTCAATGATATTATTAGAGTTGTTATGATATGAAAGCCTTTAAATATGTTCATTCTCAATGAAATCTTCCATTTTCAATCAAATTCATGAAAAAAATGATTATCCAAAAGAATCATGTATATTTTTCATCTGTAATCTTTCATAGCCAACATATAAATTATTAATGTAATGTCGGTCAGTGATTCGAATTAATTTAGTAAATTATCCAATGCATTGATTTTTTTATCGATTTGCATAATTCAAGATATATTCACGTTGGTGAGATTTAAGATATTGTTGAAATTAGAATGAAAATGATGGCATTGTTAATCTTAAATGCGGTTTAAAATATTTTGTTGTATCCAAGCTTCATTTGATTGTGATAATAACATGTTTTGTCTTCAGTGTTGAATTATATGTTATCATCACAATATCTCAAGATTGATGATATATCCAAATTCAATTTCTATTAGTTTCAGCATTTAATATGCTAAGAAAATATATTACAACTAATATTCTCATATAATGAATGTTAAAATAATTAAATAGTCGAATAATATTTCATTCATAAATGAACTTTGTTTTTTCTAGCTGTTTATAGAATATTCTTTTAACTTTGCTCATGTATGTTATGATATATTTGCCCAAGTTGAAAATAAAAATGGTTTGGTAATTTCCAGAAAATTCCACCAAGAAAAGATAAAAAATCAAATACTTGAAATATGTTGTTTAGTGCACGATTTTATATGTTATCTCCCAAGACCTGTGAGTTTGAACAAAATAGAACTTTTTTGACAAATATATCTGAACATGACCAATTCAATTTTTAAAAATATTTTTTAAATAACTTTATATGCAATAATATTTATATTGGAATGTGAAATGATGTCTTGTCACTTTTACAGATGCTGTCACACCCGTGCTGTCAAATTTGACAAAAATGTTTTTTCGATAGCTATTATAGATTTATGAATGTTTATTTCATAAAAATTTTTGTAAAAAATTGAGGCGGCAGAACAGATTGTGAGTATATAGTTATTTTTCAAAATGGATATTATCAGCCAAGCCCTCACGAAATTGACCAAGGAAGAACAAGTTGCCTTGCGCGAGTACTTCATTAACTGCTCAAAATCAACAATTGGTAGGTCTCAATTCACATCCGAAGAAGACAATCGTCTCCGAAAACTAGTTCAGACATATGGAGCATGCAATTGGGCCTGTATCTCGAATGAGATGCCTGGGAAAACAGCAAGGCAATGCCGTGAAAGATATAAACATTACCTTTGTCCAAGTATTAAGAATTCCGCATGGACGGATGAAGAAGACGAAAAATTACGAACACTTTACTATTCTATTGGTCCGAAATGGGTAGAAATCTCAAACCATTTTGAAAAACGAACCGATGTTAACGTGAAAAACAGATGGATTGTATTAATGAGGAAAGACTCCAAGATTAAATACGCAAAGAATCCAGAACCAACGCTATCACCAGAACCTGTGGCAGATTTTAGTCTCGATTTCATGTCGAAGATCGAAATGGAGCCACTAGTCACTTTAGATTATATGTAATACAGTAATAGAAGTAAAATTATATGTTTATTAGTCTTAATAATTTCCATATTGTACGCATGCAATTTAAAGCATCACCAAGCTGCATCGAACGAACAATATACATCTTATATAGATCATATATTTTCGTGAAAATGGCTTATTCTTATTCGCAAAAAAAAAATCCTAAACAACAATGTTTGAATAAAAAAAAATTCAAAAAGTATTGAAATTGATCTGCCCATCCTCACAAAAAAATAATCCATCATTTTGTTAATCATTATAAAACAAACGCTTTAATACTTATGTAAAAACCGAATAAAAATGTTAACCGCAAATTGATAAAAAAATTATTTTCAATTCAAATTTCAATGCAATTTAAAATGAAAATAATCATAAATATTATAATTGACTATTTTACGCATTTTCACGTGGTAAAAATTTTATACTTCAGAATTTTTCTGTAATACTTTAAGAACATGGCCATTATAATATATAGTATATTAATTTGCAAAATTATAAAAAAACTGATTCTTCAGAATTTGCTGTGTAATTAAGGATATGTTCGTTATAATGAATAGTATTTTAATTTGCAAAACTATCATATAGTTTGACAAAAAATAAGGTTAATGAAGCTGTAAAGTACAGAAATATTTTATTAAAATGACTCCAAACATGAGTCAATAGTATATAGATTCCGAAATATATATAAATATGGTGTTTGGTAATGTTTTATACAGTTTGGTGGTTTTTTTTTGTTTTTGGAATTCAATTTTTGAATGCTTTACGATAATTTTTTACCAAGACCAAAAAAATCGATTCCATCTATTGTCCTGATTTATTAAAATTCAAAAATTACATATTTATACTATATTATTATAGTACATACAATACACTTAAAATAATCAAATTTCATCAGTGATAACAAAAAAAATGGATGATGATTGATTAGTCCAGTGAGTAAGCTCATTCTCTTTCGTATATCGAAATGTTTCCAAAAATATAGTGAATTATCATAATGTTGATTGTCAATTTCTTTAATATCTTCTAGATTAATTGTTTCTTTCTTGACGAACTTCGAAAACTCACAATAACATTATTAACAGAAAGAATCAACAGAGGAATTGACATATTATTGATTATCAAATCTTTGAGATATGTTATATGATAAATTGAAGTACAAAAGCTGATACTAATATTGGTTATTGCAATGTAATGGTTATGAGCATATCTTCAATGATTTATATGTTTTAATTCTTGAAATGAATTAATGATATAATAAGAAGTAATATATACTTTTATATGAATAATAAACAAAATAATAAACAAAAACAAAAAATAATAAATAACATGTATTATTGATATATTGTTGATCCGAGGGCCGAGAAGACAGGATTGTTTGGTTTGATGTAGAATGTCAGTTCTCGTCCTTTGCCTTTCAAGAATGTCTCACCGCGAGCAATAACATCATAGTTCATGTTGCTGACGAGAGAAAGTGTTGCCTGTGAAATGTGAACATGATTTGGCTCGGCAGTTGTCTGGAGTCTTGCAGCAATATTGATTGTATCACCGACGATGTCGAAAGCTGGTTTATCTTTTCCAAGAACGCCAGCGATAAGAGGTCCGCCACTGTTGATACCGACGCGAATGGAAAGAGAAGAAACAAGTCTAAGATTGACTTCTTCCATGTGACTTATAACTTCCTGGCCAAAGAGAATTGCCTGGTCCGCGTGTTGCTCTGCTGGAATATCTTGGTTGAACAAACCAGAAGCTGCCATGTAAATATCTCCGATTAATTTGATCTTCTGTATAAGGTTGTATTTTGCTGCGATTTTGTCGATGCACGAGAAATAGAATGAAAGATTGTTCATGATGCCCTGAGGATTCAAATTCGCAGCATATTCACTAAACTTGTCGATATCTATAAATATAACAGTAGCAAACGGAACTTCGAATGATATTTCTTTCTCGCCGCGGTTGATCTGTAGAACAATGTCTCGAGGAAGAATCTGGTAAAGCAAGTTCTCTGATTTAGCTTTGGCTTCTTCCGCTTGTTGCTTCTGTAAAAATAGCTTATTTTGGTCTTTCATGATCACGACAAAAGAGTTGACATCACTTGAATCGTCTTTCTTCATTCCGAAGATGCTGACTTTGACAACAATTTCTTCGTTTGTATCGTTAATGAGAATGAAATCATCCTCAAAGAAAGAGGAGCTTTGGCCATTTCTCATCTGGTCCATCTTGCTTAGCATTTTCTTCGAGTCTTCGTCCTTGAAGAAACCGACAATGTTTTGGCCGAGAATTTGATCTGCAGTGAAGCCGATCATAGATGTTGTTGAGTTGTTGACGATTTCAACGACTCCGTATAAATTGGTGCAGACAACGGCATCGTTTGCAATCTTGATGATTTGTCCTTCTATAGATAATTTTTCTGACTTGTCGTCGCCTTTTCCGTGAAGGAATATTTTCTCGAAAAGCTTGGAGTTGATTAATGTGTAAGGCGAAAAACGCTTGATGACCATAAGAGCAGCTCTGTATGTTTGTACACGATTCCTATGGTAGAACAAAACACTGACGCCCAAAATAATCAAACAAACAAATGTCAAGCAAATGAATATGATCATCAAATGTCGCTGATCTTCAACTCTTTGCGAGCCGAGGCTCATAAGCAAACTCGTGACTTGGTAAAGTTTGTTGTACATTCTATAATTAGATAAATATAATGCGTTCATTAAATCATCAATCCAAGCTGTTCCTGGTCCACTTGGTAATTGGAATGCTTTCAATATACTGCGCGCGTAGCCTATGTAGATCTGTATCATCTGGTGGGCAGAAGCATCGACGTAGAAATCACTTGGAGACATTGTTGGTGTTTCAAGTCTTTGTCCGATGACATTCAACAGGTCGAGTTTAAGATTATATCCGAAACAAGGCGGCGAATTCTTTGCTCCGTCAACTAAAGCTTGATCAGCGTCTTCCAAACTGCTCAAAACAAAAGAAGACAGTCTTAAAATTGTTTCTTTTGATGTAGTTTGGTATTGGTCGCCTGATAAAACAGTCAATATATACATAGTCATCATAGTGAAAGACTCGGCTGACATTGATAAACGAGATGTCGCGTATTTGTTCCAGTGGTTGAGTTTCTCGATGTCTTTGTTTGACTGCATGCATGTCTCGCAGGCAGCGAAGCAAATGAAGCATAGCAGCATCATAACAAAACAAATTGTTGCAATCAAATATAAAGATTTTCTGCTTCGTCGAAGAAAATCAGTCATTCTAAGGTCGTCTGAATCTTTATGGAACAGTATCATCTCTTTCGCTTCGTTCTTAGCTTTGATATCTAGTGATTGGATGAGTTTTATGATTTCATTCAGACTTCGATTTATAGAAAAATGAATAACAATGAAAGGAACGAAAGCGAATATAAAAGTCAAAATTGGCATGAATATTTCTATCAATAGCAATGAGTAGCTGAACTCTTGTCCACGTTTATCTTGCGCATCAGAAATATTTCCTAAAAGAAATGATGATCCTTGGAAGAAAGCCATGTAATTCGAGGATAATTCGCAAATATTCGGTTGTGAGAAAGGATCTGGTATCTCAGATGGAATTATTGATGACAATAATCTCTGATTTGTTAAATACATTGCAATAAGTGAGCCCAGTGATGATGGATATGTGTCAAAGTTACCAACAATGTTGCCTTCGTTACATGTGTGAGCTAAAAGCTTCTCTGTCAATAGAACTGCTGCGTAATGATTGACATCGTCACCTTTAATAGCTAAATTTGTCAATCTGTTGATCAAACTTTGATAATATGATGAGCCTCTGTTAGTGAAATTCAGTAAAGCTGTAAGATTGTTAGTGTAAGGATCGATATATGGAATATCAGATTCTCGCATAAGTTTTTTCATTTGCTCAAGCATTGGAGGCACAAACTGAGCTCTTTTGAAGACCATTAATATCAAATCTAAGTTAGATAACGCGCAATAAAATCTCGTTAATGATAATTCATCGAGTAGCTGCATGTTGTTGACTCTTTCGAGAAGTATTGACTTAGTTTTATACCAAGATAAGCCGAAAATAACGGGCAAAACGATTATTAAAAATACTGAAAATTCTTTGATCAGCAATATAGGTTTTGGCATTTTCCTTGATAAAGTTCTCTGTAAAGCGAGTCTGACTCTTGACATTTTGAAGGTTATTCTTCCAAGATGATCTTCAACATCATTATCTAAAGCGGAAGAGAATGAAGACGAGCTTGTTCCGTTGCTTATTGTTGTATTTGCTGTAACACTTGCGCTGTTTCTCAGTTCTTCCGGCGTTACATTTTTAATAATTCTTCCTTGTAAGTCTACAATCTTCTTTGTTAAATATTGAGGAAACGCGCGAACCATTGACCTGAAGGACATGTCAACGCTGAAGCTAGATCCTGATTCTATAGCATTTTGACGATTTTTCATTATCAAACCTTCGACGAAATCACATTCTGCCTCGCAAAGATACCTGGAGTACTCCTCGTAGTATTTGGCATTGTTAGGTGAGTCTATAATCGCTTCTTTCCAAAGAGCTCGCGTTTGATGAAATGCTTCTCCCATCATTTCGAAGAATTCGGCGTTGAGCTTTGTGGAGTCGACAGCACTTCTGCACATCATCTCACACTGCCTGCTATTTGTCTTCAATTCCACGAGTTTCAGCTTCATCGCAGAATTATTTTGGAAATTTCTCAGTGTTTTGAGATGCTCTATCTCATATATCAAGAATCTCACTGGCCAGAATATATTTCTGCTCGCAAGAACCTCTTTTTCTATTTTATTTTGCAATCTTGATTCTTTTGGAAAGAAAGAAATGAGATGGAGGCAAATTGCCAACGCCCTCTCTGATTTATATCTCTCTACTATGTAGTTCATTAATGTCCAATTGTAAAAACAAGGGCAATAATATTGAAATCCAATCTTCAAATATGCAAGAGCTTTTCCTTCGTTTTCACCAAGCCCTATCGAGTCGTAGTAGTCATAATATTCTTCCTGCGATGCTCTTTCGACGCTAAGTCTTTTTTTCATCCATCGATATCTAAAAATATTGAAAAATAGCATAAATCCGGATAACAAGCACAAACATGTAACAGAGGCCCCTATTGGTGTGTAATAGAATGTATTTGGAATGAAACTCGCTAAAAGAACAACGAAATCAGAAACAGAGCACGAAAAGAACCAAGCGATGCCCATTGACTGGAAAATGATGTCGACAAACGAGACGTTGGCGAACAGGTACCACCCCAGGTACGCGAAACCTATCATATGCATGAAAACGGCGACTAACGGAGCCCAATGTTCAAAAAGTGTTAAAATGTGGAAAATTGCGATCATTGACAGGTTGAACCATATGGTGTATATCATAAGCAGTGGATCAAAGTTCAAAAGAGGCCAACGCCAAACATAAATTGATTTTGCGGCGAAAAGATGGACCATTGTGAACGAAACTATCATATAAAAGTAGCCCATCGCGTAGAAAATGAAAGCAAATACGATTTTTATATTTGCTTCGCCTCTAAATAATTTCAATAATGTTTGGAACGTTCCAATCATTGCTGGCATGTTGTGCCACACTAGGAAGGTGTCGTAGTAGAGTCTTATCGGATAATTTAAGAATGAAACGAATTTCCTTTGAAAATTGTAATAAAATAATTGAAATTGGATCAAAAAAACAGTAGAATAGGCGCAAATCCACATTCCTATGGCTGCGAATAGGTAGTTATTGTCAGTAGGATTGCTATCAAGGAACAACAACACTCTAAAAAGCCAACGCATTAGTTTATTTTCGCGTTCTCCGTCCATATATTTCAGCCACGGCCACGCAACGATGAAGAGGCACTGTGTGAAGTACAGGAACAGGAAAGGGTAGCCAAAAATTGTCGGAATCAATTTTTGCAAAAATAATGCGTGAAAAAGAGGAAAATGTTTCTCGATAAACCCTGTCTTCTGCAGAAACTCAAGGTTAAGCGCTGCTTGGTCGAGTGACTGCGACGCTATGGTTGTTTGGTGTGCAGAAGTCATTAAATTTATAAATTTTTTTCAACGTAAATTTTATTTAAGTTAATTTTCCATACCTATACATTATATTGATATTATTTTTTAACTAAAAAATAAGAATTTTCTACAAAATCATTTTTGAGCTCAAATATAGCGTTAATATAATCTATACAATGCAAATACAAAAGAAAAAGTCGATTTTGTTATAATTGACACTTTTTAAAATGACGTTATTTTGAGCTTGTTTATATTAGAGGGGAAATCAAAAATATGGAGTTTTGTTTCGAGTTTTTCAATTTTTCAATGAGCCATCAAAACTGTTTACATTACAAAAATCGCTACAAATTATTTTTGAAATATTGAATAATTTTATTACATATAATATTATGCCAAAAAAATTCTCGACTTTTTTTTGCAGAATAATCGAAAAATTAGAACTATATATGTTGATAAATGAAATGTTCTAAAAGTTCAGAAAAATATTATGCGGCAGACGATTATTTTTGCCTCAAAATCAAATGTATGAAACGAATTTAATTTCTTTAAACGTAATTTATTAAATTCCATAAAACCTGTAAATGTCATACGATCATTTAAAATTCAATTTTTGAAGTTATTAAATGAAAAATGATTATTATCTAATATATTTATTTTATTTAGAGTTTTTGAATTCTTTCACGCCCGTAATTCTCGAACTATTTTTTACGTCTGTAATCAGAATATCTAATATTTATTATGATTTGTTACTTTTAAAAAAATCTATGTCAAATTTTGAAAAACCCTTTAATTTTTGAGGTATATCATAATTAACAAGAATTCCTTAAGTCGAACTCCACTACATGAAGTGGATACACTTGAATACTAGTAGGTTATCCGCATCAATTTTCATTTTCTGCTAAATATTGGTCGAAAACAAGATTATTTTCTATGATATTATGGTTCATTAATAAATGCTTTGTATTTAAAATAGTGTACATAAGTGTTTCGTACTCTTATCACTTGAGTAAGTTGTTCTTTCAAAGGAATATCATGAAGTGCACACAAAAAATATTAGATAATAAACAATTAGTGTATGCGCATATACTATATTCAATTTGACTTGCTTATTTAAAATATTGCAAATACCATTCTTTTTTGACATGTAAGGTGACAGAACAAAATTTTCTATTTTGACATAATTGCTTGTCATGTCAGATTTTTTGGTTATCTAAATTTCATTAGTAAACCTACATTTTTAAAAATCTTTAATTCGATTTTAATCATTTTAACATATATAATTAACTTAATTCACCAACGAAAAATTTATCAAATTTTGTCAACGGAGTAATTGTTGCTGTAAGAAATACTAGATAATCCCAATCAGATAATATTAACTCAAAGCAAGACTAAACTTTAGAAAATAACCAAATTTTAAAAAATAATCGTATTCGTTCTCTGGAATTAACAAGTATAGTAATGGTGGTTAAGGCCGTACAATAGACAAATTTTGATTAACGAGGTGTTTATCCAAATTTTTTAATAAAAATAACTCGTTTTCTATAGTGCTTATATATTTTTAAACTCAAAGGCCTTGATATCATGACTTAACTTACGTTTTTGCGTTTTATTGAGTTTTCAAAATTTTCTATTAAAAATCTCTAAACAATACGATAGCAATTGACATCTATGACACAAGAACATGTTAAAATTGGATCTGTGATAGATGATTCAGTCCAACTGTGTTTTTATATGGTTATTTGATTTTGAAAGAGTGGATGCATTTTGAATGGTTTACAAATCTTAATACTTAGTAGAAACATCGGAAATGTGTATATTTAAAAATTAACCCTATAATTTTGATCCCAACTAAAAAATTTTTCCCAGCCAATTTAGCACAAATTAGACGTAGATACTATTGGTCTTTATATTTATTTGAAGGTTTGAACGGATTTTATCGAATTTTTCTATTGATTTACAAACGGAAGAATTGGTTTGATTTTAGTACGTTTGCTAATTCCGATTCCATGATTTAACTGTTGATCCATGAGCCTATTCAATTTTTCCACAGTAAAAATTATAGCTCAAAAGTGTCAAAATCATTTTATTAGACTCAGAGCATTGCCATTTTTAATGGAGGAATAAATCGTTTTTTGAGAATGAGAA
Source organism: Trichomonas gallinae (assembly GCA_008369845.1). NCBI lineage: Eukaryota > Parabasalia > Trichomonadida > Trichomonadidae > Trichomonas > Trichomonas gallinae. The sequence goes on along the minus strand of MRSU01005016.1, from coordinate 14,829 downwards.
CGAAAAAAGGAAATCGCATATAATTCCGATTCTATGCTAAAAACACTAAGAATTTTTGTAATTTTATTTTGAATTGATTCAGAAAATTTGAGGGTAACAAATTCGCTTACTATTTAAAACCATTTACAATGATGCTATAGAAAATGTTAACTATAAAATTTAAAAAGTGACAAAATGAATGATGTATTAAAATCTGGATTTCTAAGGAAGCAAGGGCATTTTATTAAGAGCATCAAGTCCCGTTACTTTGAGCTCACTCTAGATATGTTGACGTACAAGTCGGATAAAGAGGGCGAAATCAAAGGGAAAATTCCTCTTGACTCAATAAAGTCCATAAGAATCGACACTTCATTCAAAATACAGCCATGCTTTTCGATAAAGGATAAACGTGATAAAGATTACAAATTATTACCGAAAGATTCAGAAGATCTTAATTGGTGGATCATTTACATAATTACGGCGCTCAAATTACGCTCCAATAACGCCAATGGATTCTTTAAACAAAATTTCAACAGCTTGTATGACCAATATCTTAAACTCACAGAGCTAATTTGGAATCACGATCCAATTAACATCCCTTTCATCCACGAACAGATAAAATTACTACGCCACCAAGACAAAATAACAGCAGGCGAAGTCCTAGACATGATTGCGACGATTTCAGAAAGAAGAAGTTCTCACGCACTTTTTTACTTAAATCTTGTTGATACTTTTCTTAAGTCTGAAAACGTGACAATAACAAAGGACGATGCGATATATAACACTGGACTGCGCAACTCCCTCATCAACAGGGGCTGGATCAAAGAGGATTTGCCTGATGAAGTCAAATATTATTCATCGGAAGAATTGTTATGCGGATTTAAATCCAGTGATTATAGATATGCGATCTTCTATGATGATTTGCCACTATTCAAGCAAAATATGAAGAAAGTTTCTGATCTTGTTAATCCAGAAGAATATTTTCAGCTAGCTTGCAAGTACGGAGCTCTTAACATATTCAAGTATGTTATGACTCTCCAACACTACCAGGATCGCTACTCAGAATTCGCTTTGCTTGGTGGAAATCGTGAAATTATCGAAATTTGCAGAAAGAAATCAAAGAAAATGGTCATCCCAACAATCGATGAGCTCATATATTATCACAGAAATTCAACTTTATTCGAATTTTATGATTACACAGATTTCGATAATCTTCGTTGGAAAGAATTGATTTCGAGCTGCAATTTCTTGTTCTTATTCTTCAAATGCTTCAAGACAGAAGACTTTTGCAAACATATTGGCGAAACCTCTGCATTATACGAAGCTTGCAAATATATGCCTTTTTCGATCTGCAAAATGTTCATTGACTTGGGCTGTGACATCAATTCAGGCGGTTGCAAGAAGAAGACACCGCTTATGATAGCTATAAAGCATCACAAATTCAAAGTTGTGGATTATTTAGTGTCTTTGAATGCTCCAATAGACACAAAGGCCAAGGATGGCACCACAGCATTGATGAAAGCCGCTTCAAGGAACGATACAGTCGTTTTAAAGTATCTTTTAGATCACAAAGCATTTATTGAAGCGACAGACAACGAAACAGCAACGCCAATCATGCATGGCTGCCGCAATAATGCATATGACTGTGTCAAAATGCTCTTAGAAAAAGCTGCTGACCCAGATAAATTAGATTCAAATGGCGAAACGCCGTTATCTATCTGCATCAAGAACAACTATTTGGAGTTGGGCAAGTTGCTTATCAAGAGATCGACGAACGTCAATCTCAAGATAAACAACGGAAAAACTCCGCTGAGAATTGCTACAGACCTTGGAAACCAGGAATTCATTAATCTTATCACCTCTGCTGGAGGGAAAATGTAATATATTTGTTTGATTGTTCTTAAACTGTTATTTGCGAATTTTTATTTCTAATTTCTCATAATTTCTTTTTCTTATTTCATATTACTCGGATATAAACAGAATTGATTCGATTCTATGCAGCAAATTGTTACAATTCCCAAATGTTGTCCATCAATTTGGAAACAACATTTTAAAATCGATTTTGAACATGAAATATAGCATTTTATAGGCCATATCTGGATTTCTTATTGATAAAATGGTGAAATCTCGAAATTAATTTAGAGCAAAATATATCTATCTGCTCAAAGGAATTGGAAATTAATTAGGATTCTGTAGCAGTAGGAATAAAGAAATGCGACTAGAACATAATCTAAATAAAGAATTCAAAATTTGAATTGATATGATAATCCGAATTGGTTCATTTCAGTTATGTTTTTATACTGCACAGAATACATTGCGTAGTTTTGCATGATTTTTTCAGTATTTAACTTTATATTGAAAAATATTGAATGATAATTATTAGATTTGAGTTTTCTCATTTTAACGTACTGCCATTTTATCTATCTATGATCATTAAGAATAGTTTAACAAACCAAAATAGCAAAAAATTAGAAAAATTCAAAAATAAAAAGAATTAAATCTAAAAACCAAACAAATTTTATTCCGTAATAACAAAAACAAAACAATTAATAAGAGCTGCTGTTAGCATTTCGCTGTAATCTGTAAGGATTCATAATATTCTGATATGTTCCTCTCATCATCATTTTATGCATGCTTTTTATAGGTGGGCTTGATTGTGAGCTCGCATTTGTCATGACAATAGATTTTATCTGTGTTATTGTTAATCTTTTGCTCGCTGAATAACGCAAACAACCTTCAATTATCTGTGCCATGTATTTTGGGCATCCTTTAACAGGGAAAGGGCCTGCTTGTATCTGGCAGAGCATTTGCTCCATGCTTTTTCCCTTAAATGGCAAATGTCTCGTGAAGAAATAATATAATGTTACTCCAAGGGCCCAAACATCAGATTTGAATGGATCACACCTCTTATATTTCAAGAGTTCAGGCGCCATAAATGAAAACGAGCCTCCATAGTTCGTTTCGTTGTCCTGGCCTGCAGATCCAACAAAATGTGTCAAACCGAAGTCGGCCAGCTTGGCGCGTCCAAATTCATCAATTAGTATGTTTGAAGGTTTGATATCGCAGTGTGCAAACCCTCTTTCGTGCATGTAATTAATTGCATTGATAACTTGATGCAAGAATTGAAGGGATGAGTTAGACTTGGGATCCATCTTTTTCTGTTCTATCATTGATTGCATGCTTCCGCCCGAACAATATTCCATAATTAAAAATAAAAAATTGCCTTCGGTAAAAATATCATAAACGCGAACAATATGTGGATGATTTAAATTTAGTAATGCCTTGACTTCTCTTTCATATGATGTAATGAACGATTGATTGGACTGACAATTAAATGTGCATTTGCAAACGAAATCTATCCCGTATTTATTCGATCTAACAAGGTAGCAAAACCCGAACGCACCCTTATTGATGTAGTTTTTGAATTCATAGCCATGTTCTTTCAATATTGAAGCTATTTCTTCATGCATGAAATTTTTTTGTTGTTGTTTTTGACACAGATTGAAAAAAGTTGTCATTTTGCTTATTTTTATTCATCTATGAAAGGAAACAAAATTATCTGTAAGGCCAATTAAAACAAAAATTTAAAAATTGTTTAAAATCAATGATTGTAATCAATAATAAGTGCAAAATCAATTTAAAAATTTGAGAATTTTGTCGATAAAAAATTGAAAGAATTTGAATTAATTTCACAAATAAATTGAGACCGGTGTAAATATAGAATGTTCGATTATTATTATAAAAATATGATTTATAACAAGATTGTCAAACTTTAAACAATTTTGTATCAAAATTTGAAATTTGATTTTTGGGGGAGTTATGTCAATATGATATATAATAAATTTTCAGTCTCGAAAATTTTGAATACACAAGTAGCTCTTGGAAATTTTTAAAATATTAGCTTATTATCATTAACGGAGCTGGAAATATTTTCTATACGTAGCAAAAATTGTGTTTGCTTCAGAAACCTTTGAAATGCATAGTTTTTCAATATCTATTTTTAGCATGTTCAATAATATTTTGTCAAAGTTTATAATTTTGATGAAAACGATTATTTTCTCAAAATTGTAAAATTGATAAACCGTCTTCGAAATTGTCTTTCTAATAAACAATGCTACGTTAAGATTATCCAATAAAAAATTTGAATTTGATTGATACAAAATAAATAATTTGAAAAATAATCGATATATTATTTCCAATAATTTTTCTTTCTTTTGGGTAGATTTTGTTACAATTTGTATTCAAAATACTTCTAATCCGAAGATATCACTTATGACAATATCTTACATGTCCATTGAAAGATCATATTCTATTAATTGATCGAATTTATCCTCAAAATATGATATTATTTCAAGTCAATTCTTCTTTGTAAGTTTTTAATACTAAAACTAGTCTTAGAATTTTCTCTTTTTTTTCTTCTGAATAACACCTTAATCCTCCAATACGATATAGAACGTTCAAACATTTTGAAATTTGGGAAAAATCGGAGTTATAAGTTTTTATGATTTGAAATCGAATATACAACTCATGCTTGTTGTGTTTCAACTGTGAAAACAACATCAAAGAAACATCAGTTTGATTGAAAGAAATTACTGCTGTTGATCATCTTCTTTTAGGATCAAATGTTCATATATTCGTATTTAGTATCTAAATTAATACGAAATAACTATGTATGGACAAATTTTTCAGATTTCGATGTTATTGAGTAGCGAATTAGATCATGTTTATACATAAATTTCGCATATTCTCATTCTATATATTCTATTTCTAATGCAATTTTTGAGTTTGTTCGTTAAACTGACGTGAAATATCTTATATCAATACATCTATCAAACGTAAGATATGTATTTGCACATAGAATACATACATTTTATCTATATCAAATCATAGAATATAAATAAAATTATATAACTCTTTATTTTCATCTAAAAGATTTGAAAATATAAAAAAGTATTAATAATATATATATCAAATCAATCGTACAATGATATATTTAATGTAAATTTATATATTGGCTTAAATCTTAGATAAATTAAAAAAAATGAAATTAAAGATTGATTAAAGCGTTTGCTGTCTTTGAACCAATAGACTTGTTCTTGATGTTGTTGAAAATAACATGTATGATATTTGCACAAGATCCAATAGAATTTGTGTTGCTTGCAACAGCAAAGTTCTGGATTTCTCAATACGGAAAGAACGAAATATGCTTAAAATGAATATGATTGTTATATTTTGTCATAATCATAATAGATAAGTATATGGATAATTTTAGTATAATATATATAAAACACAATAATCTCTCAAACTATACATTAATTGAATAAAAATTAATGTGATCCTAATGATTTGCTGCCCAATGTTGAGAAGTTTGGTGCAGGCGATGTTACATAATACGTCATCTGCTTGCCTTTGCCCTTCAAGAATGTTTCACCTCTCTGAACAACTTCGAATGTTGTTCCTTTGATCAAGTCAACTGTTGCTTGAGAAATGTGGACCTTGTTGACATCAGAAGTAGACTGAAGACGTGCAGCGACATTAATTGGGTCTCCAATTATATCGAAAACAGGCTTGTCTGTTCCCAAAACACCGGCAATGACAGGACCTCCGCTGTTTATTCCAACTCTAATTTGCAGATTTGCTTCGAGTCTTATATTGATTTCATCCAATACATAAACGCAGTCTAGACCGAAGTTTACTGTTTGCTCTGCGTGTGCTTCTGGTGGAGAGTCGGGGTTGAACAAACCAGAGGCTGCCATGTAAATATCGCCAATCAGTTTGATTTTTGTCAGCATGTTATACTTCGCAGCTATTTTATCAATATAAGCGAAGTAGAGTGAAAGATTTGCCATGATGTCTTGCGGCGTTAAATTCGCTGCGTATTCAGAGAACCTGTTGATGTCGATAAAAATGATTGTGGCTGATGGAACAACGAAAGAAATGTCTTTTTCGCCCCTGTTCAATTGGACAACAATGTCTCTTGGTAAAATTTGGTATAATAACTTCTCTGACTTCGCTTTAGCTTCTTCTGCTGCTTTCTTTTGATTTACTAGGTTTGTCTGGTCACTCAATAAGAAAACGAATGAGTTTACGTTGTTTTCATTTTCCTTCTTCATTCCTATAATAGTGCAGTGCACTGGAACTTCTGTCATGCTGTCTGACAAAGCTTTGTAGCTGTCTTCGTAGTATGAAGAGGATTGTCCGCTTCTCATTTGCTCGATTTTTGCTTCGATTGCTTCTTTGTCGACTGGATTGAAGAATGATGTGATAGACTGTCCTAACAACTGCTCTGGCGTGTAGCCTAATAAATTGGTTGTTGCATTGTTGACAATTTCAACAGTTCCATTTATATTCGTGCAGAAAATTGAGTCGTTTGCATTCTTGATAATGTTTCCTTCCATTGATAGCTTCTCGTTCTTGTCGTCGCCTTTTCCTTTCAAGAACAACCTCGCGAAGATTTTGTTGTTCAATAAATCGTATGGTGAGAATCTCTTGATGATCATCAAGCTGGCTTTGTAAGTCGCTTTCCTTATTACATGGTAAATTCCTGAAATAATTAAAATCATGGCAAGCAAAAACAGTAAAAGAGCAAACAAAATGTATATCTTGACGCTAAACTTGTCAAGCTGGTCATCAGCAAGCCAAATAATTCTATTCGATGCTTCTCTCATTTTCGGTATCATCCTGCTTGTTGCTAAATAAAATGCAATCGCAAGATCTTCTGTTGTTGGATCATTTCCTAGTTTTATTGCTCCTAAAGCATTATTTACGAAATTCGCGTAAACTTCAACCTGCTTGTGAATTGAGGCGTTGATGTATGATACAGTTGGATCAGAAGGATCAACCGGAATTTGAGCATCAATGATATTTAACTTATCTAATTCTTCGTCGAAGCCAACGCAGCCTGGAGTGTTTTGAGCACCATTGATTAAATAGTTATCCATATCTACAAGTAATTTTGTTGCAATCATTGCGAATTGCATCAATGTCGTCTTATTTGTATAAGATTTGTAATTTGGACTGTCTTGCTCGAATTTCTGGTAATCGCAAGTGAAAAACAGTAGCATTAGTGATTCTGTGGCTAAAGCAAGTCTCAAAGAAGCGATTGAATTCCATGATGAAAGATATGAAATGTTTTTGTTCGAATTCACTGTGATGTTCAATGAGAAGAAAGCTATAATGAAAACGCCGATGCAAATTATGAACAATATTACAATCAATATTGTTGATTTCTTCTGTATTGGTCTATATTCTGAAACCCTGGAATCATCAGTGCCTGATCCAATCATAATTCTCTCTTTCGCCTTTGCTTTCGCTTTGACATCAAATGATTTGATCATTTCTGCGATTTTTCTTATGGAAAAGATGCTCATAACTTGAATGACTAAAATCGGGATCAAAACCAACAAGAAGATAACAATAGGAATGGCAATTTCCATTATAGCGAAATTCTTTCGAACAATTTCGGCTCCACTTGTCTGGAAAGATGACAAACTGCTGAAGGCTTCTAGTGTAACATCAGTGAAAACGCCATAACTCGAAAAAAGTGTGCATGCGTCGTTATCCATGGGTAATGATGGTAAGTCGGTCAATCCTGACATCAGCCTCTGCACAGATATGATAGAAGAGAACATTGAAGCGAACGACATTAAATTCGATTGAATGATTGAGCCGTTGTTGCATACATTGACACTTTCATCAGTTTCAATGAGACTGTTTGCGTAGTTGTATATGTTTTTGCCCTCTGAAGCTTCATTATTAAGTTGATTAAATAAATAATTGAAGTTAACTGAAGCATTTGTTGTTGCTTTTTGAACAGCATTCATCATGTTATCGAGCAGATCAATAATCGGCTTGTCATCGCTATGCGAATAATCAGAAAGTTTATCTGTGAAAGAACCCAGCATATGTCTATTTATTGTGTAATCTGTCAGTACAATGTTGAGATTGGCGAGTGCAGAATAGTATCTTGCGAGTGAAAAGGCCTCAATTTTGTTCATTCCGTCTATTTGATCGACTAATGCGTTTCTAGAGAAGTTCCATCCATAAGCATAGATAACTAAAACTATCAAGATGTTGAAAATGATAGAATGCACTGTGAATTTGATCTCAACTGGTATTTTATCTCTTAAACAGCGATCTAAGGCAATTCTCTCCTTCGGCATCTGCATCATTGTCTTTCCTAAGTGGTCTTCTATCTCTGTATCAAGTTCTTCATTATCTAAATTCGATAAATCTTGTAATTGGTTCTCAGAGTTCGACGATAACTTGTTATCAGATGAATTTGTAGATGTACTGTTTGTGCCTGTTGTCTTAGCTTGGTTGTTATTGTGATTGCGAGCATTCGCAGCTGTTTTAATAATTTTTCCTTGGAAATCAACGATGCCTTCGGTCAAATACTTCGGAAACGCGGTTATCATGTACTTAAAGGAGTTATCGACAGCGAAAACCTGCCCATATTCGATCAAATTTTGTCGATGTCGCAACTTGAGACCAGCAGGGAAGCTGCACATAGAGTTGATAAGGAACTTGGAGTATTCCTCGCAGAACTTGGGGTTGTTTGGTGATGATAAAATGCTCTCTTTCCATAGAGCATCGCAACTTCTCGTTTTTTCAGCGAAATTCTCAAAGAATTCGGACGTTAGCTTTGTGGAATCGATTGCACTGCGTGACATCATCTCGCAGTGGTCTGACATTGTCTTTAATTCGACTAATTTTAATTTGGATTGATTTGAAACTGTGAAATTCCTCAGTGACTTGACTGAGTCTATTTGGAACAGGAGGAAACGATTGAGGAACCTCAGCTTGCGCCTCTTCATTAACAGTTTTGCAATTTTATTTTGCATTCTTGTTTCTCTGGGGAAGTAATGAACCATTTGAAGGCATGTTGATAATGTGAGCTCCTTATCTGATGTATCCACCAGGTAATTTACAAGTGTCATCTCATAAAATGATGGACAATATTGAATGAAAGCAATTCTTAAGTATAACATGGCCATTAGTTCATTCTTGGTGAAATTTAATTCGTCAAAGTATTTGTTCGCTTGTTCCTGGTTCTCAAAAGACACATTTAGCTTATCGAAAATCTTTTTTCTCGAAATTAGAACATAAACCATATCAACACCAGTGAAACACGAATATACTATGAGTGCTCCAAGCAATGGTACATAGTGCATTGGTCTATTAATGAAATATGAAACAAATGCTAATGCATCTCCAACGCAGACGCCTAAGAACCATCCAACGCCCATGCTTTCGAACAATACATCTATGAACGGCTGATAGTTGAACATATATAGGAACAAATACACATAAACGACGCAATGCAGGAAAATTGCGACTAAAGGCGCCCAATCTTCGAAAAGAAGCAGCAAGAAGTATAAGAAGTACGCTACAACATTTGTAAGAATGGTATATGTCATGATATCTGGATCAAAGTTAGTTAATGGGCCCTTAGTGAAATAAACAGATCTTGAAATGAGATTTTGGATAAAAATGAAGGAAGAATATTCGAAAATGAATGATATAGCATACAATATGCATGCCGCACACAGTTTTGCGCTGAATCTTCCTTTCAACATAATAATTGCTGTCTCGTATGTTCCAATCATAGCCGGCATGTTAGTGGCTATCATGAGTGTTTCAAAGTACAAGCGGAGTGGAACGTTTAAAATCTGTACAAACTTCCTATTGACTTTGTAATAGGCAAGTTGATAGGCCATTAGGAACATGATTATGATATTCGGGATCATGATGATGCCAGCAAGTATAATGTAGTCGTTATCGGATGATGGGCAGATTCTCATGAATAGAATTTGATAAATCCATCTTAAAATAGGCATATCTTCAAATCCAATCATGTATTTGCTCCATGGCCACACGCATGTCCACAGAACCTGCAAGAAATATATGCCAAGGAAGGGATATCCCCATATAATGGAAATCTTTGTATTAAAAACACTCATGTAAAGCGGGAATAAGCTGTCAATGAAGCCAGTGCTGCCATCTTTGTTTAGGAATTGAACTGATGTATCAACACTCTGGCTAGTAACACTGTTGGGTACATGAGAGGCATCCATTATAATTTTTTGTTTTTGAATGTTGAAACTTGAAAATTTTTTTAACGAAATATGCATTGACGTATGTTATATAATACAATATAAAAAGTTTGATAAAATAACTTTTTATGAAAAACTTTGAAATTTTAATCAGATATAAGTATAGATCAAGATTATAGAAGTTCGTTGTTAGAATTTTGAGATGTTTACAAATTATTCTCAATTTAAATAATTTTTTCAAAGAATTTGAAAAATCGAAAATATGGATATATAATATAAGACTATAAAAATGTGTGAAGCTAAGTAAAAATACGTTAGAAATTCTTGTTGACTTAATATTGCATAAAAACGGATAATGAGAAATAAGACTTTTGATTGGTATTCAATTTGATTACTTTATTTTATTATCGAAGTAGCAAAATTATAATTATATATGACAAATGTCGAAGAGTTTGTTAAATATTTAACTTTTGCTATTCGTTATTATTTTATATCGATGCAGTGATTAGAAGTGTAGTACATTTAAAACATCTGAAAAAGAACGAATTTTATTTTAGGATTGTTTTCAATAATATAATCAATTTTTGAGAGTAGCCGTGATACATTCAAAATTCTGAATCACATCAGATTGGGAACCACACATAATTTCATATAGCCATACAGTTATTAAAATTTACAAAAATCACAAATTTTCGAGCTTTGAGTTGAATTCGGAAATAGTAATGGTATATAATAATTTTACATGAAATGATGATTATTACAATAATGTAAATTATATTTTGGCCCATAAATTATGATAATGTTATGTAAAATTAAAATATGACATGTAAATTATGATGATGTTATAAAAAAATGGAAAATTTGGCGTGTAAATATTGATTACGTCATGTAAAAACTATAATATGACATCATAGCAATTCTGGAATAAAATATAATACTAAAAACCGATAGCCAATAATCATATATTAGACATGTCTTTGTAGTCATAAATTATAGATTAAATTTTAACTAAACCTTGTTTTAGTGGCCGTATAACATGATAGTAATTATTCTTTAGCGAAGCGTCTCAATGCTGAAGCGATAGAAATCAAGGAGAAAGTCATGACCGAAAGACAGCAAAATCTCGAGGAGAAATATGGTAAGATCAATGTTGAAAATAACGAAATCTTTTAATCGAGAAAATAACCGTATTCAAAAGCAAGAGTTCGTTGAATACAAGAACATGTTCCAATTCGCCAATTGATCAAGTTTCAACATGCCGCCATTTACATGTTATATTACTGCGTTTACATGTCATAATTTGTCGTATTTTTGTCGTATTTTTCTAAATTTTTGGATTCGCCTAATTTTCTAAAAAAATTCATTTAAATGAGTGGTCGCAGTCGTGGACGTGCTGAAGCTCAATCTGTTTCATCGCGTTGTTCTACCCAAACTGATAGCGCAGCCCAGAAACGCTTAGTCTTCGATTATGCAGCGCTGGATAGTAAGGAGCTCTACAATTTTAGTGAGAAAAAATTTTGTTGGCGATAGCATATATCATCATATTTGTAATTTAAAAATTTTCAGGTCCACAAAAAAAATTTGCATATTTGCACAGTAGGACAAATACAACTTTAGTTATTTCGTATCTATCATCCATCAGGATGTATGTGTTTGATTTTGAAGTTAATTTGCCTCGATTTTATTTAATCTGATAATTATTAACACTTTCATCTCTCTAATTTCTAAAAATAGTTATACAGGATCATGGGATATCAACTATATTCGAATATTCCATAGCAATAAATATATGCATTATTTTTAACAATTTTGAGTCTTGTCTTTCATGAAAATAGATAAATCTCATAGAGTATATATATATAGTTGCAAGCAAAATGCTACTCTCGTTTTTCATTATGTTATAATTCTTTCGAGAACCAAATAAAACATAAAAATAGCTTTTTTATTATCTGATGTATCATTGGTTCATATTAAAATAATCATTATTTAAAAAAAAATTATGTCTGAAAGCGATGAAATCCCAGAAGTAGATCTTTCTGATATGGATGAAGATTGCTTTATCTATGATAAAAATTCGAGTAGTAGTATAGATTCTCTCGCAATAATGTCGATAATCAATACATATAATGCTCATTTTTATGCACAACCGGCCAAAAAATTCGATCATTTTATTAAATTATCAATTCCTAAGTCGTTTCTTCCTATTTATATTCAGTCTGTTTATGGTTTTTACGAATCAACTAATATTATAGAAATAGAATTTGAACTTAGCGACTTCAATTGGCGAAAAATACCACAATCATTAGAAGTTTTACATCCAATTTATCAAAAACAATACGTAGGACGCGTTTATATCGAAAAAATAATTAATTCTTTCTTTTCTGAAGCGTTTCAGCCTAAAAAATTCTACAAATCAGCAATTTATCTACTTTCTTCACAAGGAGAATGCGATGAAAATGCAGCAAAACTCTTATCTAAAGAAGGATTTGATAAAATCGCTGTAGAAAACGTTTTAAAGGTTTTTAACAATAAATATGAAGAAGCACTCAAATTTATACGCACTGGTGATTTTAGTTCTGCAAATTACCCTTTAACCATTGATTATCAAGATTGTCCGATGCTTTATCTTACGCTAGAAGTCTGCGATGCATTTATTGGGCTGTATAACCACTGCTGTATATGTGGAGCAGAAATAGATCTTCCTGGCATTAAACCAACGACATGCAAAAATCCTTTGTGCAATTTCACGTTTCAAGAGCTAGGAGTTGGTAATTCTCTGCATTCTGAGATACAGCGTGACATATATGTCGCTGATTTGCTAATATCCTTGTTTGCTGCAGCACTCGAAGATAATTATTGTCAGCCTTGTCCTTCTGACTTATCCATTGATAGAATGAAAGAGATAATGACTGATCTACCTTCTCTTAAGGATATTCTTGAAAATTGCTGCAAAGATGAAGATATCCAAAAATTTGTTGGCGATGAGCCCTATAAACTGCTTAGATGGATAATACTATCCAATAGATCACAGTTGTACTGTCTACCAGACCAATTGAAACCGAAAATATTCGAAAAAAATTGCGTGATTTTTATGACACTTCTTTCTTCGCCTTCAAAGGACGAAAAATTCAACGCAATCAAGTCAACTTACGGCTCGATGTTTCTCTTCCATGGCTCAGACCTCACTAGATGGCATTCTATCCTGAGAAATGGTTTAGTCAACGCGTCTGGGACAAGTTTGGAGAAAAATGGACATAATTTTGGCAACGGAATCTATTTCTCGCGTGAATCTGACGTTTCTAAAGCCTATGCTCCTGCGTATTTCAATAGATACATAAACAGCTGCCTAGGCCAAGCGATGAGTGTCATAGGCTTGTGTGAAGTTGCAAAGTCGCCGGATCTCAAAGATCAAGGAAGAGTTCACACTTTACAAGATGAATCTGCTGTTGTCGTCAGATTTATCATTCTCAACCTTTTGCAGACATATGATGTAGTGTCAACTCCACCTGATGACATACCAAGTATCAAAGATGTCCTTGATTTCCAAACTTCTCCAAAATAATTTTTTTTTCTAATATTGCACCAACGATTCATATCATATGAGAAAAAGCTATTAATTAGATACTCTTTAAATTATAAGAAAAGATATCTTGGCCTGAAAAATTCGAAAAAAAAAATCTTTGTTATTCATGAATAATTAGATGCAACGATTAGCATGCACCGAGTGAATTAATTAGAATGTGTTTCGTGATATAATGTATCAAAGGAAATATCGTTAATTAAGTAAAAAAGCTAAACTTCGAAATGTTTAAAATCAGTAAAGATCAAAAATTCCAAATGATAAAATGAGATATCTTCATTGATGTCGTCATTGAAATAGCTACAATATTCTTATCAATTTTATTTTGACTTGAAATTGAAATAATATTCAAATTATAAGTCGCATATATTGTTTTATAATAATATTAATGCTCATGTCATGCTATATAATAATAATAATGAATGATCAAAAACTGCGAAAAATATGAATTCTAATTTAGCTCCAAAATATTCATTTATAATTAACATATCGCAAAGTCAAAACATTTGAATACGAAATACATTGAAAGAATTAGCTTATTGATCGGTGTAGTTTGTGTTGCCGTTTCAATTTTATGCTACTTCTTCCATTTAGTTGGTTTTTCTCTCTTTGTTCAATACATCACGTTTTATGCAGTCAATGCTGTATTCCTTCTTTTCGTTATTATAACATTCATCCACGGTGCATTTTTGTCGTGCTTCAAGTGCAGCTGTTGCCCAACCTCAATGCTCGTCTGGGTGATACTGTCAGCTGTCTTGTATTGTGTTTGTATCACCTTCGGCTATACACCATCTCTTCACTATTGGAAAGATCCAGAAAATGATTACAAAAGGGGTAAACTGGGTGATAAGGTATATTGGGATGTTCGCCTTCAATGCTGCGGATGGGGACAAGTCACAACTGCCGATCGGATAAGATGTTCAGTTCCCACATATTATGGTAAGTATTTCATCTCGGACTCACAAATACTTGTGATGTTGCTTTTAAAAAACCAAAAAAGCAGCAGCTCCAAAGGGTATCGCAGGCATACTTACCTTGATTTTGTATTTTATTATGGCATTCTTTGCAGTACTAATGCTTCTATATAAGCCACCACCAGAGAATGATCAAGAAGAAACAGCCAAAGGTGATAATATTTAAGGGCGGGCTCCTCAGTTTTTGGAACCTTATTTTGGAATATATCTCTGTATTTGAACTAGTAGCAATCATATAACT
>MRSU01005012.1:0-13134 GCA_008369845.1 Trichomonas gallinae | reverse complement strand
CGTTATGCCATTTTGCACCCCATAAAATTCAATTTATACCGATGGTTGCCGATTATCCCGTTTATCACAGTGACAGTAAAATAGATTTTTGAAAAATCATATTTTTGAATTTCTTAAAAGAAGATGTTAATATCTTATAAATGCAAATATTTGATGAAACTATGCTTATATTTTGCATAACAGATACAATTAAAGAGTTAATATTTTATCAATAAAATATTTTCTGTTTTGATCATAATTGAAGATATAGTTTTGATATAATTTTTAGGTAATGGTAAATATATTGGTACTTAAGACTAAATATCAAAATAAATAAAGCATAATAAAATTTTGTTTCTAAAATCATATATTTTTAACAAAATTTATGAGGAATGGTGGATTTATCCAAAAACTCTGACTCCGAAATCAGAAACTCTATAAACAACTTGAATTGCAAGAATTAATCCGAGGATAATTTGTGCGAGAACAGGTATCTTGAGGGCACTGAAGATAATGCCTGATCCAAGCATGCAAAGAAGCTTGAAAATGAAAAATCTGTAAGCAGCAGATTCGCCTGGAGTTTCAAGCTGAATGTTATATGTTGCAATGATACCGACGACAATCTGAATGAGTGGAACGATGCTGAGGTATCTGTAGCGTCCAAAGAACAAAAAGAAAATTGCAGAAACTGTTACTGCCAATTCAACGTAGCTTGGATGTGCATCCCACTCCACTAAGTACTCGTGGACGTTCTTTGGATATGGCCTGACTAAATTGCAAGATTCTTTGTCTGATCTGAGATATTGGAGTAAATAAGAAACTGGAATAATAACGACATATGATGTGACTATAAGAAGGATTACTTCGACAACGAGCTTGACTTTTGAACCTTTTGCTTCGCCAAAACGAGATAATGAAGAAATAAAAACGGCCATGTATAAACCAATGATTGCTCCAATGAAATTGGCTGTTGTGAATGCAACAATGCATGATATAACAGCTGTTGAGATGTAATAGCCGAACCATTTAAGTGAATATGGATTAACGAGTAATAAATTCTGCGAAACATAAAATGCAATTAAGTACAATATGATGGATGCTGAGTAAGTTGAGTTAAGAGATGCAAATGCCAAAGATGGCTCGGATAAAAGAAAGATAAATGAAATAATGAAAGCAACGAACATAGTTCCGCGACATTTCATGATAATGAATGGTATTATGCAGTAAATTCCAGGAGCGAGAACAGTTTGTGCATCAGATGACACGGAATTGATAAATGCAGTAAAACTTTGCTCGTAATAAGACGGCTGTTTGTATAAATTACGTGTAAGATTAGGAATAATCTTCAATGCGCAGCCAATAGCAAAAATAAATGGAACAATCAAAACTTTCTTAATTGTATCCATTGATTTATTGGTCATTGAATCGACAGCACGCATCAAAGCGGCCTTTTCTTCCTCATTCAATTCTTCACTTTCATTAATTTCTTCAATCTTCACCATTTTATGATTATTTCGTTAATTGCCACTTTTAAGTTTACAAAATAGTCACTTTTCAAAATTTTTACACTTTGACACTCTACGAATGTTTTTGACAATTTACAGCATTTCTGATATTTGAAGTTATTTTGACACTTTACATTGTTCTTGACAATTCTCATTTGTTAAATAAAATATCTTACGCAAATATGAGCATTTGACATTTGACTGTTTACGTTTTGTAAAATAAATTTATTGACAGATGCCAAATTTGATATGATGATGTCACTTTTACGATCATATATCGATTCGGATCTGATATAATATATCATGTATATGATATTATTTCAAAAATTTTCAA
Source organism: Trichomonas gallinae (assembly GCA_008369845.1). NCBI lineage: Eukaryota > Parabasalia > Trichomonadida > Trichomonadidae > Trichomonas > Trichomonas gallinae. The sequence continues at coordinate 11,316 of MRSU01005012.1, read as the reverse complement.
AAAATTTGACACTACAGAATTTTGTTCTTTACATATGAGTAATAAAGCCAAGAAAAACGACAGACTGACGCTGATATTTGATCAAATATGCGATAACAATGGGAGTACATCACATCCAGGACTAAATACAAATGATGAGAATGAATCAAAAATTCATGAAGAAGGATTACGAAGACTTTTGGTTGATAATGATATTGATGAAAGCCTAGTTATACCAATGTTTAGATTGATTGCAGGATGGAAATCTGATGGGATCTCATGCGAGAGATTCACAAATTTTTGCAATGATATGGAAAAGAAAGATATCAATCTATTTTACAAGTATTTATTTGATTTCTTAGATGTGGACAGCGATAAACGAATAAGTGAGGTTGATTTGCAAATGATTAGCAAACTTTTCGGTGATAGCATGCAGCTTGATGAGGCAGAGACAATAATAACTGATACAAAACTATTAGATTACGATAACTTTACAAAAGCCATTCAAAATACAAATTCTACAAGACAATAATCAAACCTCAAGAGATATGTATCCATCAAACAGATAATCATCATTGCATACTATGAAACAGTTATTTTGCATGTAAATAATATCAGTTACCATTATTATATCTTTTGATTCTAAATGAATCAAAAATTAAAGTTTTTTCTTGTTTGGTAACTATTGTTTAGGCCTATATATGATAATATATTGTTCATATATGTTGAATTTTTCTTAATCATAAATGAATCAATAATATTAATGATAATTTCTATCGAAAACATGATAGATAATTAGCGAATGGATAAGAATGCTATATACTTGAACGTATGGATGCGAAATCGAATCATTCAAAAATTTGTGAAATAAACGAGGGTCTGACATGATTAAGTAGGTGTTTGTTAATCATGAGTGATATAAATCAGATTAAATGTGTTTTTCTTGGTGATAGTGGTGTCGGAAAGACATGCATGCTCCACAGATTCATAAATGGAACGTTTATCACGCCAACATCGCCAACAATTGGTGGATCTTATCTTTCGAAAGTTGTAACTTACGAAAGCCGCAAAATTGACTTGATGCTATGGGATACAGCTGGTCAGGAAATGTATAGAGGACTTGCTCCTATGTATTATCGTAACGCAAAGATCGCTTTCATCGTATTTGATATTACATCTCAAAGATCTTTCGAGTCTGTTAAGTTCTGGGTTGAAGAGCTGCGTCAAAATACTGGAAATGATATAATTATCGTCATTGTTGGAAATAAATGTGATTTAGAACAGATGAAAGTTGTTGATACAGATAAAGCAGAAGCCTACACAAAAAGTGTTGGTGCAACATATATAGAGACTAGTGCCATGTCTGGATATGGAATTGATCATCTTTTCGAAACCGGTGTTTCATTGGTCATGAAAAACGCTTACAAAGTTATTAAGCCAAGTGTTGACATTGAGCCTAAGAAGGAAGAAAAGAAGAAAAGCGGCTGCTGCTGATGAAAAAATACAATAATTTCAGCAGTTTGATCATATATGAATCTCGTATATGATATATCAGCGACTTATTTTTGTATAGTTGATTTGTTATGAGAAATCATCAACAATACATCTTTTATATTATAAACTATCAATATAGATTTTTAACCAATCATTCTACTATCATGCTTTTATATATCGTTAAGCATCTACAAAATCTTTACAATTAACGTAAATAAATCTGATTTAAACTATACATTACAGATGTGATTTGAATTGTAGGATCTTTGCTGTGCAATCCAGGAGTTTGCCTATTATCTAGTCGCTCTACTGTATTTAATCATCATTTTGATTTTTGTCTGAATAGAAATTAAAAAAATTTAGAAAAAAAAAATTTTTAATTCATGACTTTTGTTTAATTTAGATTTTTTTTTCGAAAAGTTTGCTATAATAGAATTGACTTGTCAATCATAGGGTGAGTGTGTATGCATCTAAATAGTCTAATTTTAAATTTTGACTTCATTTAGATCATCTAATTTTGATTTGCAAATATTTGTTTTTCAATGGCTATATAATTGCACAATTTGGAATATGCCATCAGACAAAGCAGTGTCTAATTATACATTTCGCCTAAAGATCTCATAGTATTTATATACATAAAAAAAATTAATACAAAGCTATTAGTATCAACAGTAAATTTTAATCATGTTTAAATATATATTCTATTTAGATCTTCATTTCTACCTGGTTGCCTTCTGGATCAAGGATGCAAGCCATGTAGCTTCCATCGCCACATGTTCTTGGTCCAGAAACAAGCTGGATGCCATCCTTCTTCATCCTCTCAGCCATCTCATCGACTGCTTCCTTGCTGCCGAGAGACATTGACATGTGAACGAATCCTGTTCTTGTCATGAACTTTTCAGTGTCTTTTGTATCTGGTCTTGTCATGATCTCTAATTTTGCACCATCAGAGAAGACCATGAAGGTGCTCCTGAATTCTGTTTTTGGATTATGATACATCGGCTGTGGCTTAGCATTGAAGTATTTGCTGTAGAAGTCCTTCATCTTTTCCATGTCATTGACATACATACCAACATGATCAATTTTGAACATTTCCAAAAAAAAATGAATTAAAAAAATAATTAGTCACTCAGCTCTCAATTTTTTTTGATGGGTTTTTCACTTTTATGTGTTTGTTTGGTTGTCAACATTTCAAATATGTCAGGGACAAGTGTCCAATTTATAGTATCCACACTGCCTATAGCCGCTGTTTCGTTATGCGATATCTCTTGAATTTAAAAAATTAAGGCAGCGTTTTTTTTTTAACTTGTGGTCTTGGAAAATAGCGAATATGACTGCAGTATGCAGAATATATTGATAAATTGCTGTGATGAAAGCATAATTTAAGGTTTGAATACTCAAATATCAAAATAGTCAAATATATAGTTATGATCATAATGGCTTTGGGCAAGACTAGTATTTTATATATATATGAATCTGATCTAGGCTTGAATTGAATAATTATATTTTAATCTTGTATTTCAAATTAGCATTAAACCTATTTCATAAAATAACATTGACAGAAATATATTTCAATCACATTCACTCTATCAATGAAATTTATAAATTTATGAGGAAATAATATTATTTCGTTTTTCATATTGCTTGATATCCTCTTTATATTCGTTATAAAACAGCCAATATTTTGACTATTTGATCTCATATATCTGATGAGATACCAGATCGTAAATTGTTGATACACAATGAATATTATCTATATATAAAGTTGTGTTGCTTGCCGACAAATTTCTTGCTATTTGCTAAAGTTAATACATACGAAATACAAGCATTATTATTTTTGACACGTAAAGAAAATTTTCTGGGAAATTTCAGAAATAAAATATTTACATGTCATACGAAAAGTGACAATGTACTGGTTCCTCATTGTTCTTGTGTTAATTGTTATTTTAACAGCATACAGCATTGCGGAATATCTCTTACAAAAGCATTTCCATCCAGATACAACAGATAGATCCAGTTTCCTTATAACTACTGAATATGCAATCGCATTTGGTTCCGGAATCGTAGAGTTTCTTATCGAGCGCTACTTCTTCCCATACAAAAGCTCTAACTCCAACATTTTCATCTATATCGGCTTTGTTTGCATTGTCGTTGGCCTCGCGATCAGATTTTCAGCCATTCTCCATGCAGGGAAGTCATTTACACACAGAATAGCTTTCTCAAAGAAGCCTGAGCATAAGCTAGTAACAGATGGAATCTATAGATATATCCGTCATCCATCTTATCTTGGATTTCTGATTTTTGCTGTTGGTTCACAAGTCTACTTAACAAATCCAATATGTGTTGTTGGATTTTATATTAAGTTATATAGCTTCTTTTCTCAAAGAATTCGTATTGAAGAGGAATATCTGATCAAAATGTTCCCAGATTATGTAGATTATCGTGCAAAGACCCCAACTTGGATGTTTATTTAAATTTTTATACTAAATATTTGTGATAATATAAATATATCATTTTTTGCTTACTGAGATCCACAAGATAACTGAATCTAATCATGCGCATTATATTTTGATACATATTATAATAAGTTTATGGATTGATTTTATTATTGAACGATATTCTATCTCTATTCATAAATGATGATGTAAATCTCCAAAATTTTCATTATATTACAATTCCTCTATATCACTGTTGAGTTTTATGGTAGGAAAATTTTTCAATAATAATTTTTTATGTTTCAGTGGTATAGAACATTTATATAAGATTATCAGCATCAGTATGTCCAATTTATCAAATAAAACATACTAAATACCGATAGGGAAAATCAGATTTCAAATTAATATAGTGAGCCATAGCAGGACTGGAATTATACTATAATATTTTGATTACTAGTATTAAAATATATACATTGACCATGTTGGAATTGATTGGAATCCCCAGCATAATTTTTCTACTGAAATTCGCAAGATATTTAATAAAACATATAATATACATAACATGTTTTATTTAAATTCATGGTAGAAAGTATAATAACAAAATCCTCCGTAATTTTTATGGAATTACGAAGAATAATGAATAATTATTTCAGTAAACGCTTATTCGAACAGTGTGAATGGATCTTCGATGAAATCTAACTCGTTGACCTTCAAGACATTGTCGAATATAGCGAAGATTTTCTCTATTCCAACATCAGTGTTCTGTTCAGCTACTGGCTCTATATATTTCTTTTCCTCTATTTTAACTATCGGCTCATCATCTGTATATAATGGCTGATCGTTTTCGAGTTTCCTCTTGAGTACGTGATAGCGATTTTTGATTTGTGTGTCTGTTCTTCCGGCGAAGTATTTAGAAATTTGCACCCAACGAGGGCCATATGTTTGTAGAAGATCAAGCAACAGTTGATCCTCGTCTTCTGTAAACGGAGATTTATTAATATTTGGTGTTAAGTAATAAAACCATCTATCATGGCATTGACGTGGATTTTTTGTTCCAATAACGGAAGCAATTACCTCCCATTCTGATTCACCGTATTTAGCGACTAATTGTTTTAATAATTCATCTTCACTGACGGAAAACTTGTTCTTTGAGTTGGTTGAGTTCTTAATCCTATATCTACCACTAGATGTTGTAGCTATTGGTGATAAAGGAGAGCCGCATTCGCGTTTGTACATTAGTGAATAATAGATAAATGGTTGAACATTTTCTTTTGAATATTGATTGAAAGTTTTTTCTGAACCCTAATTGAAAAGTGCTCTCAAAATAAATATCCAAACTTTTAGCACAGTACGGCACACATACAGCTTATAGATGCCAATTATCAAGTTTTTAGGAACCCAAAAAGTGAAAAATAAAATATCTAAAAAGTGGATTTTGGACAATTTTAATTTGATTTTTGGTATTTATATAGGCAATAACATGGAATTACATCATTAAAATTGTTTTCTTCAATTTTTTACACTCCTCAATTTTGAGAGTTTTAAGAAAAGAAACATTCATATTATTCCATGTCAATGAATAATATTTGCAATTTTTCTGATTTGCTCAGACCATTTTCTATCAGAATTTTGAGAAGAAAAATTGTATTGAGCCAATTATGCTGAAAATTTGCAGGACGCATATATAGACAATACGAATGCATATGCTTCTTTCGTAAGAAATAAAAAAGCTAAATCTAATTTTGTGAAGTCCTTTCAAATTTTTCTGAGTACTTTAAATAGCACCATTTAACCCTCACAAATATAGAAATCCGCGCGATTTTCATTTTTCAATCACTATTATGGATGTCAATCATGAATATTACTAAATTTTGGAATTTGAAATGTTTATTTTTTCTGAATTTATGATTTTGAAAGAGAAATTTGAAAAATGTACCGTAGCCCTTTATAAAATTTCGTTTTGGTTATAAACATGGTATTATGACATCATACACCCATATTTTTTCGATTCCGATTTTGGTTATTTCAATTATTCATCATTTAATTTTTCGCGATTTATAGTTCAGTTTTCATACCTATTATCTTCTAATCTCCCCAAAAATCATCTAGTTTTCGTTTTATCTTTATCAGATTTTACTCACAAATCCTTTTATTTTTCTGAATCATTCAATACATTGAATTAAACATTTTTAAGTTGAAATTAATTATTAGCATTCCAAAAGGGAACTTTTTGTAGCAATTTTTTTATGAGTGTTTGGACCCTCTCAAAAAATAAACTAAAGTGGTTCGATAGAAGATTGAATGTTGAAATCCATTACAGAAATGATTGACATGTGTTATCCAATGTTAATCACTCTAAACTCGATTTTTTAACGGAGATTTCGAATTAATTCCTATCGAATCTTGTAAAAATTAATCAATGTTTTTATATAAATGTGTTTTAACTTAAATGACTATTAGTATAATCATATCTATTTCTAAAATATATATAATTTTATTCCTAACGATGGATAGCGTAAAAATAAAAATATAATTGCAAATCTAAGTTAAAATTCTAATCTCATTCAACCTCTCTTTAAAACTAGATACTATCAAATATATGTATTCTAATCTGAGTTTGATAGCGCCTTACATAAGTTATTGAATTTGAAAGATTATTTCATATCGATGATAACAATCTAAACATGTTTAATCGTATAATCTACCATATCTATGACGAATGCGTAGCATTTTGCCACTAAATATGTTTAATCTAATCGTTCAATGTTGTCTTTGATCAAAAAAATGTATTATAAATTGGTCTAAATCTGAAACACACTTATCTTAATACAATTCAATCGTTTAGCTTGTTATATCTAAGATCTCACAATGAATTGTATTATTCAGTTAATGAATATATTCAAATACGCGTAATTATGCTTCTATTCCTGTATCTCTATATAAATCCCAGTAAATGAATATCAATTACATTGTCACGTAATTCCAGATTTTACTTAATTTGATAGCCCGCTATTTATCCAATATTTAAGCTATACATAAGCTTATTAACTGATAGTCAAGACTAAACACAATTTTAACATTATTTTCATAAAAATGAGTTTTATTTCGTTATTTGATTAGTTAATTAGATAGTTTTATTGATATTATCGATTCTGTTTCAATGAAATAATACAAAGAGTTTAGTATTTTGATCTCAGTGCATAAGTTCTATTAAGAAAATATTTCATTTCATAAATTAAAGGATGTATGCATAATATATTGTTCTAACATACTACTACATACAAATGATTGGAGAAGTAACAGATTTATTTATTTTTTTATATTTATACGCGGCAGTCTGGCTCTTTGTCTTCTTGAAGTGGAAGGTTCTTACGCCATTTGGTAAGCTCTTTATCTGCTGCAATAACACGCGCTGGCTTTGCGTGTTGAATGACTAATGTTGAATAAGACCAAGCCCACTGGAGAGCTGAAGGCACAAACTTTTCGCCATCTGGAGCATCGATTCTCTTGAAGTATTTCTTGTTTGTGGTACGAATAACAATTTGGTTCCTTGATTCGTCAACGGTAACATTGTAAAAATTGGCTGGATATGGGATGTTTCTGACTCTCCATTGCCATTCGTTATCAGTATCAAGACGTAAGAAAATCGGATTCTTACTCGACGCGGCAATTGTCTCTACTTCCTGTTTTTGTTCTAATGGTGAGCCATATGTCCACTCCCATGGTCCTTCAGAACCAGAAGTATGACGTTCTCTTTCTTTTCTTGCAAGAAGCTTTCCAGAGTCGAGTTCGCAGATATCTACTATCTGCTTCCCTTCCTTCTCTTCATAGACGATTGTTTTGTAAGCTCCAGTCCTATATGCAGTTGCTTTTGGGAATGCTAAAGCCATTTTTAATTTTTACTGCAACGAATTTTTAAACAAACACTTTGACATGTAAAATCAAAAACCCGACCTATTCATAACATTACATGTCAAAAATATAATTTACGCAACATTTTTCGATAAATGTCAAAAATAATATTTTACATGTCAAATATCGGTTTCCCGTTAATGTCACTTTTAGAAATTTTGAAAAGAAACTAATAACGTGCAAAAAAAATCTCCCTCGATGGATTCTGAAGTCAGTCTTGGGCCTGACGAAGAAAAAAATCTTGAGAGGGAGGCAGATGTCGAACAAGAAAATGCTGATGATAACATAGAAGAACAAAACGTGCCAGTTCCTACAGAATCACCTTTATTCGTTGAGCAAGAAGTGAAACCAGAGGAAAAAGATAATAAAAATGTCGAAGTACAAGATAATACATTTCCGTTGACAGGCTATGGATCGCCAATGAACGAAGATACAGAATCACAAGACGGATCGAAAAAGCCAGATGTTGAAATAGGAGGTTTATTTACTGGTGTTCCCCAAGTAACCTCCATGAAGTCAATAAAATTAAAGAAAAAACGACCAAAACAGAAATCAAAATCACATAAACAACCAAAAGAGTCTAAATTACCACCATTATCTCAACCACCCGAAACAACATCTCAACCTACTGACATACAGATCAAAATTGAGGTTGAAATAGGAAAAAGAACAAGATCAGTACTTGTTGAACAAAAGCGTCAGAAGAAATCAGAAGAACTACAAAAGAAAATCGAAGAAAAAGAACAGAAAACGCGAGAAACGCTATATAGCAATTCAGCAGCAAATTATCAACGTGCATGCGAAAAATGCATAGCGGCGCAGCAAAAAGCACTGCTCGTTGCCAACAGGCGGACCCTTGCGATGCGAGAATTCCAGATGCAGTGCTACTCGAAGCTACAAAAAAACGATGAAGCGGAGATGAGGAAGCAAGAAATACAAAACCAGCGCGTGCACAAAATCCAGGAGAGGGCTGCTGACAGATGGCTGAAGCAACACATTGCCACACAGGTTGCCCAGCAGATAGAAAGGAGAAAGGAGAGCGCGGCGCGCCAGAAAGTGAGAAGAGAAAACGAAAGACTCGAAAAAATCGAAAAAGAAAACGCCGAGAAGAGGCAGAGGGAAATGGAAGAAAAGAAAGTGATTAACGACGCTATAATGAAAATGACCACATCTTCTCGTTTATGATATTATTATTTATATATTTGTTTGTTTGTAAATTTGTTATATTATGTTCTAAGTTATTTCTTTAGACGCTGAATGACTACCTCAACTAGGGTTGTCCGAATTCTCACTTTTTATTCAGTGAGTGAAACAATGTGAATTTAAATCCGGGATTTTAGAGAGGAAGAGTGTGAAAAGAGCTTATTAGATTGTGTGTGCCCCAGAGATGACGCCTTCTGTTGATCACGCTCGAGATCTAAACTTCGATGAATTTAGATTTCGAGCAAGATCAAATGAGCTTGATGCCACTTGTCTGCAGCAAACCAACAAATAAAAGCATTTTTATTAAAGTGAAAAAACATAATTTAGCATGGAAAAGTGTATTCAATAAATATGTATAATTACTAGAGTACAGCTTGCAAACATAATAAACTTTGGTGCTAAATGGAATTCATAAAAGGAATTGATTTTAGGATAGATATATATCAGTTTATTAAACATTAAATGTATAAAAGTTATATTTTAAGAATAATTTTAACAAATAGTACTTTTCATCGCGATTTTTAACACGTATATGAAGATATTTAAGTCATTGCAATGATTTTATGGTTTAATTTCTGTATTTGAAAGATTTTATATTTTCTTTTTTGCGTCAGTAATTTATAGCTTGAATAGTTCATCTGATAATTTGTTTTCTAAGTTTTCATTGTTTTCGGTATCTATAAATGAAGGTTTTGGAATCGAATTTAAAGCAGTTTCTTTTGGCTGCAAGTCAAAGGATACAAACGGTTCAACGAGAAAAGCATATAACTTATCACAGTCATTGATGTATTCATCAGCTTTCTGTCGAAAGAAATCACATAAATCTTTCATTAATTTTTTTTAAACGTACAGTGATTTTACATGTCAAAATAATAAGGTTATAAAGAATGAAGTTTAGGATTCGATTAAGGTCGAATCTAAAGAAGTTTCGCTGGAAATACTTTTTTCCCAGACTTGTTTTAGCGATTTTAATTGCATCTCTATTGTTGTTTGGACTATTAAAGCCTTATAACGAGAAAAAATTTATTGTTCAAGAACGAAATCATACAAATGAAAAGCAAATTGTCGATAAAATCAACACAGAAGTTGCAAATATTACATTAATAGAACAAATTACGGAATATTCGACAAAATTCGTAAGCGACATAAATTGGATATACGATAAGGACATAGTTTATCGAATCAAATCAGCGGATTATCATAATTGCTCGCTATGCAGCTTCAAATCTACATCAGATGACGCGAATAGTTCACGTGATGATTTAATTCTCGGTTTATTATACGGTGAGTTTCCTTTTAACTTCTTGACACTTGTCAGATCGATAAGAACAACCGGCTGCAAAGCCTCAATTGTGATTTTCGCATGCGATGGAGTAATTGAATCAATTCGCGGAAAATATAGGGAAAAATTGGAAGAATGCGGTGTAAATATATTTCCATTGCGTAACTTTACTCGTGTTAATGGAATCCATGGAAATTTGCTTCGCCACATGTATTTTGCTTTATTTCTTAATTTATATCATAAAGATTTCAAGAGAGTCATAATTTTAGATGTATATGATACTTTCTTCCAGAAGGACCCCTTCACACGTGATTTTGAGAACGAAACAGTTCTTTTTAGCTATGAAACAATTGTTTATCAAAAAAATCGAATAAATTGGAAGTGGATTCGCAATATTGATAAGAAATTCTCAAGAAAAAGGCATAGGCATAGTATGCCGCTGTGTTCAGGGCTATTTGGAGGAACATCAGGAAGTTTGATCAAATTTTATAACATTTTCGTTAATATTCCTTATTGGGAATGGATAGGTATGAAATGTCAGGACCAAGGTGTTCTTAATTATCTATATTTGACTAATAAACTCACCAACATAGTGAAATTTGATGATCATCATGCATTAGTTTCGGCATTTCTCGTGAATTTCAGTACTACACTTTCTCCAGATGGTTTTGTGATGTACAGGAATACAAATCATGTTCCTAATGTCATTCATCAATATGATCGAATTTGTTTTGCTAGTAATTTCATCAAAAATGCATGTCCTACACTTGGAGATTGGCATTTAAAACCATATGGACACTACAATTGCTCAAAATTAGAAAATTTTCCCAAATATAAGCATTATGATTAGTTTTTTGAGCTTGTTTATATTAATCATTGGTATGTATATATCGAAAATACCTAATGCATATGTGGAAAGTTAATCATTTTCCATGATTTCACCTGATTGGAAATCTATTTCAGAAAACGTCTCCAAGTACGTAAACAACAGCGAATTCATCAGATGCAGGT